>CAMOHE010043203.1:0-47465 GCA_946598075.1 Artocarpus hirsutus
TTTAAGGCTTGTTTTTCCTCCTCATCATTCCCGGTGGCAATGATATCATCAACGTATACAAGAAGCGCTATCATCCCCCCTTTTGCTGAATGTTTGATGAAGAGAGTATGGTCTCCTTGGCTCTGTCTGTATCTTGTTGCCTTCATTACCCTGGCAAATCTTCCGAACCAGGCTCTAGGTGATTGCTTAAGCCCGTATAGAGCTTTTCTCAACCTACACACTTAATTAGTTGTTTCTTTTCCTTCAAAGCCTGGTGGGATGCTCATGTAAATTTCTTCTTCCAGGTCTCCATGCAAAAAGGCATTCTTCACATCATACTATTGAATTTGCCAATTGAAATGTGCTGCTAGGGATAGTAGGATTCTTACATTGTTCGTCTTTGCCACTAGAGCAAATGTCTCTTAATAATCGACTCCATATGTTTGGGTATAGCCTTTAGCCACCAATCTCGCTTTATACCTTTTGAGAGAACCATCCGCCCTATATTTCAGAGTAAAAACCCATTTACAACCAACTAGATTCTTCCCCTTGGGCTTGTCAACAATCTCCCAAGTCTTGTTTTTCTCAAGGGCAGCCATTTCTTCTGTCATGGCATTTCTCCATTCGGTTTTTGACAATGCCTCAAATAGAGTGTTTGGGACAGAGACAGTGTTTAAGCTTACAATGAATTTTTTCTAAAGTGGTGACAGATGTTTAAGTGAGACATAGTGTGACAAAGGGTACAAGGGTCGCTTTGTGCATTCTCGGGTACCTTTTCTAATAGCAATAAGAAGATTTGAATCATTTTTCGGTGTTTCAGTAGAGTGTATGTGCAAGGAGGGATCAAAACATACCATGTTATCATTTTTAGAACTCGAATTGAAATTTTGGACTTCCGTCAGGTCAGGAACAATTGATTTTCTAGAATACACCTGAGGAAACCTATTAGAGTCATAAATTCAAACATTTGTGGGAATAGACACAGATTCGGAAATGACTCTGGAGTGGATACAGGTTCTGAGACAGACGTTGGAGTGGACACTGACTTGATCTGTTTATTAGTAGAAGAAGATGGGATTGAGGAAGAAATATCAAGGGAACCAATGGAACTAAAATCACCAAAGTTTTTATCCTCTATGCGTGAAATCTCCCCCTAAAGGTAAGACTCTGAGAAGTATGGTTTATTTTCAGTAAAAGTGACATCTGCAGATGTGTAGAATTTCCTAGAAGGAGGATAATAGCACTTATACCCTTTCTATGTGGATGAATAACCGAGAAACACACACTTAATTGCTCGGGGGTCTAATTTAAAACACAAGTTCATCAGTTGATTGGCATATTCTGTCACTGTTTTGCCTTCTTGCTTGGTTGCACTTGTTTTCACCTTAATCTCATACACTTGGGCTGCATCACAAGCTTTCGAATAAGTCTGGTGAACAAAGTCCCAAATTTCCTTTGCAATTGTCAAGAACATGCAAGTATCACTTATGGTTGGATCCATCGAGTCCCACAGCCATGACATAATCATTGAATCAGCTTCATCCTATGCTTCAAACGTTGGGTTTCCCTTTTTTAGTCCTGTCCCGAGAATATGGCTCAGCCTTCCTTTGCCCTTAAGGTACGTTCGGACAAATTGAGACCATTTGAGATTATTTTTCTCGTTCAGCCTATAGGTTGCCTGGATGTTCTACAAATCACTCGTCATTTGGGTTGAACTCACTTCTTCTATCTAGCTGGAAGTGTTTGACATAGTGCTTTCAGACATGGTGGAAAAAAACGAGAAAAAATAGTAGGAGAAAAACTTGGGATTTATAGAAGAGATTTACACAACAATGAAGGCTGTGATTGATTGATAGTATCAATGAAGGCCACAAGTTGATGGAAACCCAAAAAACACTCTGTTTTGTTCTTAGAAAAAAAGAGCAAGGGTTGGAGGAAAAAAAATACCTGTTTTGTCTTCAGAAAACAGAGTAAAACGGAGCAGCAAAAAAGGAGAGGCCATGAAGGCCAAAGTCTTCAATCCCAAAAAAGCCTAAGCTCCGATACCATGACAAAAAACAAGGATGAACTTCCTTCTCATATCTTATTGATTAAAAAAGATGTACACAGCAATATATAGACTTCTAGATTACAAAAATAGGAAACTCTATCTAAAGCTGTCAATCCCATAATACAAGGAGCCCAAAAATAAAACTTTCTAAACTAATCCTATACAGGCTATATAGCCGGTTGAAATATGCTTCCTATGACAACTGTACAACCAAATATACAACTGTACAATCCAACACACACCAACTATAAGCTCTCTAAATAAAGCATTGCAAGTAAAAAAAAAAAATTGTAAAGATAAGACCCAAAAAAAACAAGAACATGAAAAAGAGGATTTCAGGTTGAACGTGTTTGAGGTAATGGATGATTGGGTAGACTCTGACCGAACCCAAGTAACTCGCGAGGACACCGGTTGCCTACTCCGACGCTAACAACGATAACACCTCAACAACGGTTAGTGGGCTACATATGGTCTATGCTGGGCCAATCTACGTCAGTGAAGAATATGAGCGAGTTGAGACAGAAGCTCTCACGGCCGAGAACAATGGTCAATGTTTTGACAGAGAGAGCGAGGGAGAGAAAGAGACCTAGAGAGAGCTTTTGCAAACAAAGAATGGTGGGTTTCCAACATAAGAGAGAAATAAAGGTTCAACCATACCCAGCCAGTTGGGGGATTTATTGCAGTAATAAATCCCTCAAAGGTAAGAAAAAATTGGGCAAAGAGATTACGCAGAGAATCTTTGATGAATCAGGAGAATCACGCAAAAAGAGTCATGGGAGTCATAGAGGAGAATCGTTGCTGTAGCACTAACATTGAAGTTCAGCAAAAACAACCCAGAGCGTGAACTCGGGTTCTTGGACTAAGTGGGCTGAAAAAGTGATTCTTGTGATTTGAAATTTCAACGCGCCAAACAGGCATTTTGTTGATTAGCATGACTCAAATTAAGAGTTGAGTCTATTCATTCATCATAGTGCGCCAACCAAACAAGGCCTAAATGTCCAAAATTAATATTGAGAAATCAGATTTTTAAGTTTTTTTAGACTCTGCATTTTAAAGTTATAAAACAAATAAGATTATTTTTATTTTGACCATAAAAATAGCATCGTCATATTTTGATCCTTAATATTCTAAGTGCACAAATTTAACCCTCGAAATTTTAAGCCGTTACAAAAATGATGTTTTTGTCTACCAAATGTTAAACTTCTAACTTCTTGCATGCGCAACGTGCATGGTACATGGTTAAAGGGCATTAGCATAAATTTGAAAATTTGATAATTGCACCAAGGTATTTTACAATGAATCTACATTTTGGTGGGGAATTTGTAAGTGGTCGGAGAAGGATTTCTTGTAATGAAGGTCAAATTTACGTTGATGCCCTTTTAGCTAGGGTATCAAATGCACTAGATGTGCAAGTATCGTTATTTTGATGTTTTGGAAGCAAAAGGACGGTAATAAAGTGAAATTTGGAGGTTTAAATTTGTGTCATTTGGAGCATTTAGTGTCAAGGGTAAAAGTAAAACAACCTTAATTTCTCGGGGTTAAAAGGAAAAATAACTGTAACGCTCCTAGGTGGGGGTTAACAGTTTTTATTAAATAAAATGAAGATTAGAAAATAAAAATAAAAATAAAAATAAATCATCAAAGTAATTTGCCCGGGACTTAAATAAAAACTCTCAAAATAAAATAAAAACATGAACAAATAAATAAATCACAGTTTAATATAGCACCTTAAATTTTAATAATATAAAACTGTCATCATCATCATTTCAACCCTCAACTCATCTTAATACAGTCACAAAAAGTAACAACCGATGCTTACATTATCATGAAGAACATTCTTTACAATTGAAGCAATCCCAACGTAATATAGCTATATAGCTTCCTCAACTATTTTTCTTGTAACCACCTCACACTTAGTGAGTCTTGAAAAGATGAAAATAAAAAGGGAATGAGCAACAATATGCTCAGTGGGGAAAACTATTACTCACCTTTGGGTTTTTTTTTTATCCTTACCACATTAAAACATGCATGGTTAGTTAGTTCTCATCATTATTCATCAATTTTGTCATTTTCAATTCCAGTGGATATCTTATGATCATTCTTACCAAGTTTCATACATATATATATATATACATATTAATTTAGGATTCAATTATGCTCATCTGTACCCACTGTGCAATAGAATTTCATATCACTCAACTCAAGGAAACCCAAATGGGCGCTTTTGATCACCCTCTAAACATTCTAAGGGTGTTCTGGTGAGGGGACATCAAGCCCCGAGTTCTCACCAAGTCGATTCCTGTACAGTGTGTTCTAAGACTTTCGAGCCAAGGAGCGTTCACCTTCCCCCTATTTTATCTTTTAGGGTATTCCTGCCTAAGGTCGTAACCGCCACCCTCTTCACGTCTCACCATTTCTCTATATTCATCCATTATTTATAGAGTTAGTCTTCCTAACCATGCTTTCAATTTATAACATGTGTCACATCATTATGTTCTTCGCTGTACAATACAGGGCGAGTTCTACATTATCATGTTATAGATATAATCATATACCTTCAAAATAGTATATACATATCTTGCAACATAAAACAACAAATTTTAATTTATCAAAACCTCACAAAAGATGAGTAATAGAATCCCTACCTCTTAGTGAATACCATGCTAATATATTCTAGCTCACGATATTAAACTCATCATGTAAGCTCCAAGTACTTCGTTATCCTACGATGCATAAAATTACCACACTTTAACTCAATTCTTAATCCATAGTCACACCGATTACCATCTATTCTACTATTCTTATTACTGTGCCATAATTATTTATATGAAATCTTTGAAACATTTTGTAACACAAAACGGTAAAAAATATATGAATTTAGATTGTTCGATCAGCCTGCCGATTAAGCTCGACCTGTCGATTGGCAGAGTCCAGCTTGCTAATTGAGGCAAAATCTAAAAAACTCCAGTTTTTGGTTTTTAAAGATTTTGAGCTTTAAAGCTCAATCCAACTTGTTTTAACAAATCCTAAAACATGAAAAATACATAAAAACCATAAATTATCATACCAATAAAACATGTAAATCTCTTTCCCCAAACTTTTATGCATAAAACATGTTAAAATTCTCAAACACTGATTTTTACAATACTTTACAAAAACGTGATCTAAATAGGAAATTGTTTAAACTCAAACAAACACAATTCAATTTGCATACACACGAAAGCGCAAGCCCTGATCACGAAATGGAGAACAATTATATAATCTAAACATAGTAATTTAGAATAAAGGGAAGGTTGAGAAGAATTTAGATTTTTGTTTAGAAACTCTACCTTGTTTCCTTGAGAAATTGTTATTAGGTTTGACATTTTGCTTGAAGAAAGAGATCCTGAGTTGAGATAAAACTTTTTGATCAAATTGAGAAAGTGAAGGAAACAGACGAAATAGAAAGGGGAGACAAAGGGTAAGTGGTGTGAAATATGAAGAAAAATGAGTTGTCTGATATGTTTTAGGAGTTGGTGGCTTTGGACATATGAGTGAATAGTCTTATTGGGAGACTCAAAAAAAGAAAAAAAAGAAAAGGGATAAAGCCTTTGTGGTGAACCAAGGCATGTGACTTGTTTGATAAGTCTTATCTTTTATTTATTTATTTAACCATTACACATAAATGACAATAAAGGATGGTCTACCATGATGTTTTGGTAAATATATTAAATAAGTATAGCAAATTTTCAAAAATTCTAAAAATAAGTAGAAATAAATATTGTGAAATAGATTTTAAATGAAACAAATTTTTGATCAACACATCAAAAATTAATGTAATTACCTTAATACCCGTTAGGAAAATAACGGGTGTCACAATAACCCAAAAAATATATAGACCCATTTGGTAGTGTTTTCAAATTGTTCTTTGTTTTGGGTAAATATATAAAAATGAGAATGTTTTGATAATGTGCTAGAAGTTGTTATTGAAATTGTGTTTAGTTGTGTACGGTGGTATGTCTTTGAAATTGTATTTGGTTGTGTATTGTGTTTTCAAATTGTCTTCTATTTTCACTGTCAACAAGATTAGATTGTCCTTTACACTTTTTGTGTCTTTATTATTCTTTAACCGTACACTTTTTAAGGGTATTTAGTTCATTTTATGATCACAACCGATGATTAACCGAACAAAGGTAAGAATTGAGCATAAATTCAAAATATGAAGGCATAAGCATGATTCATTCCAATAAACAAAGTATAATTTTTTTTGAAGAACAAAGTATGACTTTTTTTGGTAAATTTAAAATTAGAAAATTAAAAAAGGGTTATTATATAATCATACCTTTTAATTTTGACTATTTTTCAACAAGCATATATGTTTTTAAAAAATACAAAAATATCCTTAATATTTAAAAAAACGTATTTCAACTTCGTTTATATGAATTGAAGACATGAAGCATCGCAACATAATTACCTTTAATTAGTTATAAAAATATTTTAAAGATTTAAAAACATTAAAATCCTAAAACAAAACATCAAATTCAAAGAAAGACCTTAAGTTTTATGACTTTTTAAATATTAAAATATCTTTAAAAATTTTCTCAAGAATAAAAATATATTTCATGAATAAATTCGATCTAAGCAAGGGTATTTTTGTCTTATCATTATGTTTTTTTGTTTAAAAACTTTAGGAGGGATAAAATTGAAACAAAACTTTCAAATTCAAAAGATATAGATGTAATTTCAAAAAAAAAAAAAGGCTAAATTGAAAAAAGTTAAAACAAGAACGTACAATTATATAACTTAACCCTTTTTTCAAATTTTTAATATTAAATCTTGTTTTTTGAGTTTACGGAATTGAGTAAGACCTAAGCAACCCTATTCAAAACTTTCTCAAAAAATAGCTAAAAAGTGGGAATTTTTTATTTTTTAAAAAAGACCTAACTAATTTTTTTAATTGTAAAAGTAATTAATTAAAAGTTTCTAACAAAGTAAAAGTGTGGTGTAAAGATAATTAGTTAATAATTCTTATAATAAGAGGCTTCGAATTAAGGGGGACCTTTACCTTAATAAGCGGCCTTATTCTTGAGCCATCATTGTTCCCTTTTTAATTCCTTGATATAACACAACCTCAAGAAAAAGAGGGAAAAGAAAAAAAGAACAAATTTTCTCCAATAGAAAAAGGTTAATCAAGAATATGGGGTCTTTTGGCAAGAAGCCATGTCCTCAAAATTGTGGTCGTGACTGCTCTGATTGTGGCCTTCATCGCCGTGGCAGAGGCCAAGTGCTGAAGGAAGAAGATCATCAAAACAAGGGTTGGAATAAGTTTGAATCAAAATCACAGGAACATGAATACAATGTTGGAGTGCCACTTTACAGGGTCAGGTCCAATCCTAACGTACTAATACCCGAGTCTAAGATCATCCAGAAAAACACCGCCAAAAAGCCAAACTTAACACAACATTGAGTCACATTTGTAATGTATATGCATACATATTTATGTTTATGTTTACGTGTACGTGTATGCGTATGTAATATGATCTTTAATTTGAAAAAAGGGTTTAAGAAAATTTGAAATTATGAAAAAAGGGTTTAAGAAAATTTGAAATTAAGTAAATGATTTCTTTTTTTTCATTAAAAAAAGGCTTTTTTTGAGTACTAAAACTGTCCCAGTTTTTTTCAAAGAAAAGAGAAAAGAGAAAAGGGACTGTATCGAAGAGAGGAACTTAACCAGGTGGAAACAAAAAAACTGAAACTGTTTTGATGTCCAAAAAGCTAGTTTTTTTATGTCTAAAAACCAAAAAAAAAAAAAAAAGAGGTTATTGACCAAATAAATTTTTTTGAAAAAGTTAGTTTTCAAAATGCTCTTTGAGAAAAGGGAAAAAAATGCATTTTTAAGATATGAAAAGTTGGAAGTTTGAGCTATGTTGACGTTTAATGTGGATTAAATAATGCTATTATATGTGTGTGTGTGTGTATATATATATATTTATATTTTGTGGAAGGTGTTTTGGTGTAATGGATATTTTAGAAATATGTACTGTTAATATTAATGTTATATTTCACATCAAAAAAGAGATATCTTGTTATGTTGTGTTATGTGCTTTAATATATAAATATTATTTTAAATATATATTTAATTTTTAATAGATAGGTGACTTCTTGATAAGTCCTCCTATCATGTCTATCTTTTTTCCAGGCAAAAAAATCGTATTTAGTTTTTGTCATAAATTTTAAGTTTTGAAACTTATAGAAAGTAAACTTTTAATTTTTGGATGATTTAAAAATAATAATATTGTAATAATTAAATTAAAAAGTCAGCACATCTAGCAATCAAATGTTGAAATTTGATATTTTTTACTATTGGTGTCAAATTAGACATCAACTATTCCATATATATATACATGTCAAATTTAGCCTAGGAAAATAACACTACACTATATTAAAGAGTGGTTTTCCTATTTTCACATGTGTTTGTTATTTCACAATTCAGGAAGTACTAAGAAGAAAACCAGCCCCTAGTTATTATAGAATCCTCCGTCTCAATCACTACACAACAAGTATATTAATTAATAATCACGTTGTGTGAACAAAAGCATTTGTCGTCTTGTGCTTGCAACTTGTTTGTACCAAGGGACATAATATCTTTATTAATTTTAACAATAATATATAAATGCTTTTGATCTACTTGTGCTTTACCTTTTAGATGAAACTAGCAAAAATTTAAGAGGAAGAAAAAAAGAAGAAGAAAAAGAAGAAGACTTTTCCTCACTTTCTATGACCATTTAAGTCAAAATTTCAGAACTTTACATCTCGAACAGCTCAAGGTTCTCATTTTTTTTATAGGATAAGTTCTAGCAATTGATCCCATAAACTGCAAATAAATCTCTTCAAACTCTCAAAAGAGTTACCAAAGTTACTATTTTCAGGCCAAAACAGAATATTTCTTTTTTCTTGGTGGGTGAAAGCAAGGAAAGACGAATATGGAAAATTTCATATGGCACGTTTTTTAGAACAGTTTGATTCCAACTCAAAAGTTTCTTGGCAAAAAAAAAAAAAATTAAAACTCATCATGCTGAGATATGCATGCTATTGTCACGTCTTTAAGCAATGAATCAAATTTCTTTTCAAGGCCACATCTTTTATTGCACCCTTCTCTATTTCACCATCAAAGTGACTTGAGACAATTAAAAAACGAAAAAAAAACCCCAAAATTTTGTCAAACGACCAAAGGGCATTCATACTCGTTCACATTCTTCAATTATTCCAAAAAATAAAAATAAAAAATAAAAAATAAAGCTCATGTAGAGCTTAAATGGGTCCTCCTTTGAAGATAGAGTAGGTGAGCTTTCGACATGGCAAAGATTTTTATAATAAGGGGTGTGGTGTAATTAGTTAGGATCTTGAAGACTTTGACTTTGCCAATTAAAATCCACAAAGCTTATCTTTATCTTCTAGAAAGACTAGTGTTTTTTTTCATTAATCCTTCTTTAAAAGGTCCTAGCTTTTGGCCACTGACCATGACTATGACTCTCAAGCTAAATTAAAGGCCACAAATGGACAACCTCCCAATTCCAACAAAGGAATTGAGACATTAAATTGCCCAATAGTGCATCCCCCTCAACGATTATTTGGATCTACATGTTTTTATTACATAAATGCACATGTGGGTCATATGAGAAGTATGTGATTCAAGTTGGCATCAAGAGGGTTGATTGTTGTGGAATGTGTTGAATGGAATAGTATTCACTTGACTTGGGCAATAATAATTTAGGAAGCTTTACCTTATCTTCTAAAGAGACTAGTGTTATGTCCACAAGAGTCATATGCTCCTTGTACATAATTCATGAATAAGTCATTGTTATCATCATCTAGGCCACATATTTATACAAATGTATTTATCCATTGAGAGATATGAATATGATTTAACTTAGCATCTTAAAGCAAATGGAGGAAAAATATTTGTTGTATTGAATGCTAACCTCCTCTTCTTCTTCTTCTTCTCCTTTGTCTTTCTTTTAACCTTTTGCGGATTGATCATTGAATTTGAATAGATTCGCTTCTCTCCCTTCCCCTCAAAACACTCTTTTGACTGAAAATTTGTTGGTCGCTAGCTTTATGGCTGCCGCAAGTGAGACCCCTCAAGGCTCAAAAGCTGACAATTAAACCACTTAGCAAGACCCCCAAGCCAATCACTATCTTATACGTCATACAATCAACGCAAACTGCCTAAACGAGACAGCTGTCCCAAGAATGCGTTTTTTTCTTAATACTCAAAACCACATCATAGTTTTCTTTTCTTTTTATGAATTTAAAAAACATCCTGTTCACACTATATGAAACCCTTTGACCAAGCTTGCCTTATAACTTGGAAAAAAAAAAAGGAAAAAAAAAGGAAAAATAAAAAACCCCCTCTATAAATCACATCACAATCTTCCCAAATTTTCATGCTCTTTCCCAGTGCTCCAAAATTTTCTCCTCCTTCTCGCCCCCACTTCCCCTGTCTCTTTCCTCTGCTTCTTAAAACAAAGCCAAAGACAATGGATAGATATGGAGAGAACAAAAGTGACAGGAAGCCGGAGGTCAGAGTTCCTCCACGGAGAGGCCAAATTAAAGAAAAAATATTCAAAGAAGCTGTCAAGAAAGTTCGGAATGCGGCAAAGGTAGCTTGCGGGCTGGGGAAGAAAAAGATAGAAAACAATGAAAGCTCAGAAGATTGATGCAGGGAAGCCATATATAGAGTCTGGAAATTCTGATTTCTTCACTTCTTGTATATAATTCTTCTAATTTTTGTTTCATTTAAGCTACAGTGCTATATATATAAGAGTTTTTGGAAGTTGAAGAGTGGGTCATGTCATTGTGGAGTATTATCCCAATTTTACTGCTTTAGGAGATCTTTTGAGAAAGGGAATTTGGTTATTTAAGGCAGAGTGACTGATGTATTAGTCCACTATTCACAAGTTGTCAAACATTTGGGCCATGGATATTACTGGGTTTCCAGTTGTTTATCTCTATGACATATGTAATGCAACAATATATATATATATATATATATATATTTTGCCATTAGTGTCCTATTTTCACAAGTTTTAGAATATGGGTTTTATTTCTTTTAGGCTTCTCCATCACTTTTTGTACATTTGTGATCTTGTTGGCAACATATATAAGAAAATGCAATTTTCTAATGGCTACAAGTGAAATGAGACTTTAAGAATTATGATTCTAAATTCTGAATTTTCTTGCATGTTTCCTTTGTGTTGGTTTTGAACTGATTCAGGCTAATGACAACATTTTCCTTTGAGCAGAGTGCTTATATGGACTGTCTCTAGCCGTTATTTTAGACAACGCTATTTAGTGGGAATTTGGTTAATACTTTTCAATCTCCACTCATTAGTAAATAAAAAAATTTCATCCCTTTTTACAAAGATAATAAAATAGGAACTCCTGTTTCTAGTGATAAGCCCTTTTTTAAAAAAAAAAAAATTTGTTTAGAATATCATTGGTACTAAACATCACGAATAACAAAAGTTTAGTCTTGTATTGTGAAACTTATTTTTTATTAGTATGTGATATTTACTATCATTGATAACTTTAAATTGTTCTTTCCAATCTTAAAAGAATAACAAAAAATCACCAACACCAGTCATACATCTTTCTCACATGCCTGCCTGTAGCATACCTTTTTATTTTTATTTTTATTTTTTATATATAACAAATACTTTTGTAGGTTTGTTTTACTTGCCACTATGAATTTGTGTGGATTCTCTGTCTAGATGGATGATGGAATAAGGGAACAAACAAAATCAAAGACTTTTTCTTGTATGCCTACCCAAAAAGAATAAGGACCCATTTAATTGTTGAACCAAGGGGGGAAAAAAATAAAAACAAAAAAAGAGGCTGGTTCTTGGAGTTGGATGAAACTTCATACTAGAGTTATGGTTGGTCTTCTCTTCTTTTGGGTCCTTTTTCCACTTGTATCAAATAATGTGACATTTGAAAGAAAATTTCGGCATGTGAATCAAAGTAAGGAAGCAAATTTTCAAGCAAAAAATCTTTCATTTGTAATATAGTACTTAAAAAAAGCTGATTCTGATAAGATTTTCAAACTATAGTATTAATTTTTCTTTTAAAAAAAAAATATTTTTGACGTTTGTCTTTATAATCATCATCATCATCATCATTTTCCTTTTCCTTTGCTGCATTTTCCAATTATTTTGTGGTAAAACATTTTTCAATTATAAATCATAACTCGACTAAAGTGTTTTGGGGAATTTTCACTTGGGACGTTTCCTAACTTTTACTAGTCTCAAATTATTCTACAAATAATTAAAAAAAAAAATTCTGCTGTAGGATTAAAAAAAAAAAGAAACCTTGTTGATAAAACACAATTTTAAACTCTTAAGCATATGTCAAGTCTAATATTTTAGAAGCATGTCCTGCCAATAAAGTATTTCCCTAATATAACGAAATCCTCCTCCTTTTAAAACTAAGGATATGTTTGTATGTTACTTGGAACTAATTAACTATAACAAAAAATTATGTAAAGCTCTCAACAACTACAGCAAAAATAAAAAAATTATTACAGTATGAAGTTATTCACATATTATAGTACATAAAATTTTACTAGTTAGAAGCTTAGTGACTAAGAAAATTTCGGTCTTGCCTTGTTTTCCTTTTTATTTTCCTTGGAAGAATCAGCAATCTTTTTATAGATAGCATGTTATCATTTGGGTTCTTTTATTTTATGGGTTCGTGGCCTTTTTTCCCCTTTTAGTTGTCTTTTTTTTTTTTTCCACGTAATTTTTTAGGGAAATGCTATGAAGGGTCTTACCATAAGAACCATTTTGACCATAAGGTTTTTATCCGATAGTTAAAATTAGACAAACTTACCAATAGTAAAATGTGCTCCTCCATACCAAATTTATCACAAAACAAAATAATAAAAATAAAAATAAAAACTTATAACTAAAAATTAAAAAAAAAGGGCTTCTTCTCCGACGACGACAACGTTGCTTGCAAATCCAAAATTTTTATGGTGATCTCCGTTGATCACGATTTGTTGCCACCACCTAAGAAGAGGTAGGTCGTTGTCATGAGTCGCGTCTCATCACTGGCAGAGATTGTAGGTGTCAAAGCTCCATTGTGACACCACCATCGCTATTTCATCCCCAACTGAGACCCTTCCTCTGGAATCAAGCCACTGCCATCCGAGATCACGATCACAACATCAATCTCACCGAGGAAGATCCTAGCCCCTAGCGATCTCGCCAAGGAAGATCCCCACGATGGTTGCATTCCCATTGCGACACCACGCAACAGGCAAAACTCATCGAGGGAACCATGCCTCATTAACGGCTGTCGTTGGAAGTCACGACCTGCGATGTAACCACCATGATCACACAGTTTCCCTCGCTAGCAAGAATGCGAGGCCAGATCGTGATTCTATCGCAAGAAAGATCGTGAAGGTTGCGATCCTAATGCGATCTGAGCCGCGACAATAGCCGGTGAGGTGGCGGCATTGATCGTAGGCGTCGAAGCTCTATCACGACGCCACCATCGCTATTTCATCCCCAATGGAGAAACTTTGTCCGGATTCAAGCGCTGCCATCCGAGATCGCAATCACAACACCAATCTCACTGAGGAAGCTCCTAGCCACTCACAATATCGCCGAGGAAGATCCCACGATGGTTGTATTCCCATCGTAACACCACACGATAGACAGATCTCGTCGAGAGAACTACGCCTCACTAGCAGCTGTCGTTGGAAGTCATGACCCGCGATGTAACCACCGTGATCTCGTGGTTTCCCTTGCTAGCAAGGATGCTAGGCCAGATCGTGATTTTGTCATGAGATCTCAATGTGATCTGAGTCGCGACAATAGTCGGTGAGGTGGTGGCGACATTGACCGCTGAGGAAAGAGAAAAACCTGGTTTTTTTTCGATTTTTTTATTTTTGAAAATTTTGAGTTTTTTTTTTCAGTTGTAATTTTGATTTTGTTTGTGCAAGAGAGACTTCATGATTAGTGGGTAGAGTTTAAATTTTTAAACCATTAGATTAAGTTAAACAGCTTAAAAAATGGGTCTTATGATAAACCTTTTTTAGAAGGTCTTACCTTGGCATTTCTTAACTATTTATTGGGTTAATTATATAGGAGAAAATTACACAAATGATCTATTTTTGCCACATTTTTAAACAAATTGTTGATTTTTTAAAAAAATTAAAGACATAGTCGAACATTTTTAAAAATTAAAATGATCTTTTTTACAGTAATACATCCTTGATAAACACCAATATATGATTAATGTACGTCATTGATTAACATTGATATATCTTTTATTAACTATAGTTTATCACATTGAATTGTTTATTATTGATCTACTAATGATTTATTATCGAGAAACTGATAAATTATTGAATGAATAAATCATCAAGTTAATCATGATAAACTTTACTGATTAGAGTCAATATATCATTGATATACTTCAGTATATTATTGATGTAAAACAACTTTCATCTCCTAATTCTTAAAAAAAAAAAAAGGCTTTTTTTTTTTTAAGAAAGACTTAAAAAAGGGTCATTTACCCCTAAACGCCAAGTCTCATTACAGACAAAAAATATACAAGTCTTGCAACTAACCAAAAGAATCATTAAAATAAAATAATATTTTGTGCCTAACTCTGGATTTTCTATATATGATTGAATGTTAATGTTTTGTTGGGGCATCTGAGCCACCTAACAAAAAATTTCATAGTCGCGTGCGGAAAGATATCTAGTCCGAATTTATCTGTATAATTTTTTTAATTAATAATAAAATAAAGGTCAGAATGCATACATATAATTAATTCAAGAAAAAAAAACTGATTTTTTTATTAAACTTAAAGAGTCATATATATGCTAATTATACGTATAAATATATTCTTATTAGTAGAGTTATTGACAGGGTTGAGGCGAAGATTTTTATTCAGGAGGCATAAGCTAAAATGTAAAAAACACTAAAAACTATCAATATATCAACTTTCTATACTATCAAATAGTTAGAAGGATATGCAAATTTAATTTGTTGAATTTTTATTACTTAATTGCAATTTTTTTTAAAAGTTCAGTTTTTCTTGATTTACTATTCTCTTTGGAGTTTAATTTAGTAAAAAAAATAAAACACTTATGATAGAGTGATTTTGATGGGGCAAAATTGATAATAAACTATTTAGCTAGTGCAAAACAAATGCATGAAAGAATTTTAAGTATAAACACAATCAAGAAAATTATTTTAGTAAGGCAAGTAGGAAAATGTATTTATGAATGTCATGTTTATTAAAAATAGTATTATTTTAGAGAAATAAAAGAAAAAATACTTAAATAAAGGCACATTTGAAAAACATTGTTGAAATTAGGGCAAATTAGAAACAAAAGATTAATAAGGTACGCATATACAATAATTTTAATAGGAATAAATTAGGGGAAAAAATTTATGATGACACAAATAGAATAATATGCTCATACATATAGTAATTTGTTGAAATTACAATATTATCCCGCCTTTAATTTTCTCTTTGTTACTGTTTTTTTTAAATCTAAATTAGCGAAAAGATATTGGAGATTTCAAGAAGAATAGAATGCTATTTTGACCATTGAATGAAACGATAACGATGTTTGCATTCAAAAAGGTCAATTCCAAGTTTCCTAAAAAACAAAGAAGAAGCTTAATTCCAAGTCTACTAGCTCGACGAATTCATTTGTCACAAAATGTATCCTCTCTCTCTCTCTCTCATCAGAAGATCAAGAGGCAAAGATCCCTACAAATTCCACCATTATTGTATAATAACACATGCCAACATCACATTTGCAACATTGAGAGTTTTTCTACAACGATGTCACAAAAGTAAAAGAAATCTATCTGGTCTATTCCTCTAAATATCGTGTTCACACCACATAAAACTAAGGCTCTTTCGATTAGATTTTTGGAGCCTTGTATGGAGTTACCATACTGATAGGCGATGTTTCTTAGGAATAAATTTGGTCAAAATCTCATCTGAAAAAAAAAAAAAAACAAAATTAACAAAACCTGGTACAAATAAAACAGTTTAAAATATAACTTTATTAATTATTTATACCTAACTGTAAAGTATTCTGAAATGACAGACTATATCATAATCATATTAGATTAGAAAAAATATATAGTTCATTATATAACTTGTTCTATTTTGACCCATAAATTTTGAAACATAACAAATTACACTCCCGAACTATTTAACTTATCTCATTTTGACCATTATATTATTAAATTTGTTAACTATTGATGAAATTGAGTCAATAATTTTATTTTTGACCCGTAAATTATGCAACTTGTTTCATTTTGATCCATGAACTTTTAACTACAACAAATTATATCTTTGAACTATGAAAGTTCTCTTTTTTGACCCTTTTGTTTTTGTATCTATTTAATATTGATGAATCAAGCAATATATATATATATATATATATGGACCAGATAAATTAATTGTAAATCAACGATCGAGATAAAATCTTTTGTGATCAATTCAATGCATTTAAGACCTACAAATAGGGGGTTTCATAGACAAATGTACAATTTTGTTGACTTAAAATTAATGAGAATGTTGAGGTTATTCTAGTGATTATTGAGTCTAATTAAATGAAGTGTTCATTATTATGTTTTTTGTGCGATTTTTAACCCCAAAATTTAGTCATACAAATGATAAGTGGGTTATACTGTAGTCTCTATGTATCGTTTTTGTTACTCCATGGGTATAACCACATATCCAAGTGTTTTTTTTTTTCCCTATTTGTTCATATATACATATATATTTCATTTGAACTCACAATAATACAAACTCAGTATTAAAATTTCTTGAGATAAAATAGTAAAACTTTTATTAAAAAATTTTTTGACCAACTTATATAATAAAAAAACAAAATTTAAGGATTTTGTTTTAAAAACATATGTTGAAAACACATATCAAGCCAAAAGGTCAAAATGATCCTTTGTTTTGATTCGTCAATATTAACGGAATAAGTTTCAAAGTTCAAGGGTGTGATTTGTTATAGTTTAAAGTTTAGGGATCAAAATAAGATAAATTGGCATATTTTAGGGGTACAAAGTAAATTATTGGCTTAATTCCGTCAACATTTAAAGGAATGGCCAATAGGACAAGTTGAATAGTTCAAGAGAATGATTTACTATGTTTTAAAGTTCATAAATAGAACAAGTTGTATAATTTAATGGCAAAAAATATAATAAATTATTGAATTTTGAAGAAACGGTTGATCACAGTGTCTGATCATGCCTATTTTTTCAAAACTTATCCAAAAGTTCTCCATATATTTTTCAATCATTTGACTGAAGATGAGCCATTGTCAAGCGTATAAGGTCTAATTAGACAATTTTGACCGAAATGGCCGCATGGAAAATAACCCGGCTTTAACAGCTTTTACAAAATGTGGGTTTACTGCACGCATGAACTAATCTAGAGTAAACTAAATTCAGGGGACTCAACCTGGTCACCCTATGGAGAATGAGGCAACTAGAACCACATATGTAAACGTGGGTTTATGTGGTTCAGACTTTATTTAGAGAGAGAGAGGGAGAGAGAGAGAATCCAGACCAAACTGAATTAAGTGGACTCAACCTTATTGGCGTTTGTTAAACGCTGAGCTAATGCATTACATTAATTATTGTCATATTATTATAGAAAGAGTCACGTTGGACCACACTTGATTGGTATTCTTATCCATCAAGTTGAAGCCACCTTTCACTTTCGAAAAAGTGCCTTGCCTCTTAAGCTTAGAATTTTGAACAAACTATTTGGAGTAACCTTTGCCAGTTGTTCACCTGCTGAATGTGGGGTCCTTGTATTTTCCTCTTTGTGAGAGTCAAAAGTAAACATAATCACCGCAGAACACAGTACTACATATATATATATATATAGATATGTATGTATGTATGTTTTAGTATATCAATGAGTCACCGTTCTTTAACCCTTTTTTAAAATTTACCCATTTTTGGGTAAAACTCACATGGTGGGTCCCATCAGATAACCTATGACCGCTGGATTAACTAGATGGACTGACTAATCAAATGAAATTATCTGAGTCATGCCCAGTAGCCGGCACAAAACTTAAAATGGCATGAGCACGGTCCGACCTGATAAGATAGTGGACCATGCTGGGCTGAGGTCCGAGACCACAACGCATGCGAGAGAAAAGAACCTTTTAAGGAAAAATGATGCCCTAGTTATAAAGCCCTGATAATAGCATCTTAGTTATGATTAGACAAATACTAGTATTATAACGACGTTCACAAAAAGCGAAAGCGCAACATGGTACCAAAGAAAAGGACAATTCCGTTGGGTAGTGTTTTAAAAATAAGTTAAAATAGTTTTATTTTAAAAAATAAGATTTTTTTGAGAATTATAATGAAAATATTTTTGAAATTTTTGTCTTAAAAAAACATGTAAAAATATTTTTAAAAATTCTTAAAACGATACCAAACGAAGCTGAAGACGCATGTCTCAGCATGTCATTGGAGGCAGAGAATCTAAGGATCTGTTGGTCTTGTACCCATAACTGCATTGCCAAGTTAGATTTAAACTCATTTCAACTCTCTTAAAAGTTGACAATCTTGGAACACAACGTGCAGAGCTACAATTGAGGCCTCCGCAAGCGCACCCTTTTCAAAAATACATACATACAAATATGTCTATACACATATATGTATATATACACACGGAAGAGCAACTTTTGACAACTAGAAACTAGCTGGTGTTTCAATCACACTATCATGTACTCATGTGGCATGTACATTCACCTGAGAAAGTTACCACCTTTTGCTGCTATGGAATTGCAATGAAAACCTTTTTTTTTTTTTTTTAGTTGAGTGGAGATTTGAAGACCTCAACTTTGAGGTAGATGTAGATTTAAACCTCCATCCATGAAAATAGTTAGCATTGATTAGGCTGACAAGAAAGGTATTTTTCACAAGTTAGTGTCAAAAAATAAGCAATGGGTGATTTTTTTGTTAACCCAAAATACATCTTAAAACAGTTTAGGTTGATATGTTTATGTTCGTATCAACCTGCTTAAATTGACAAGTAGTTAATCGCTCTATTATTTTTTAAAAAAATATTTTGTACTAGTATTGTCCTAGCATATATAGTATCAATAAATTGAAACTACATTGGATGTATTTGTAACATATCATTGATTTAATTTTAAAAAGGCTTTTATATTACTTTTATATAATCTTGAAGCAAAAAATATAGATTCAAAGTCATAAAACATCATAGGTTGATTTTGAATTGCGAGTGGATTGAGAAAGGAATTGTGTTAGTGTTAGGAATTTCTCACCAGTTCGTGTCACAAGTTTAAACATATCAATCTCGTGGTAGAAGCCTAAATGGTTGAAAAGGTGTTTGGTTAAAGGTGGTGTAAACCACAAACTCAATTATAAACAGTGTAAAACTTTCACATGCTATAATTAAAAAAAAAAAAGTTACTACAGTATAAAACTCTCATATGTTACAATAAAAACGGTTCCCACCATTAACCAAACACTGTGTGAAATAAACATCAGTGAACCTTGCGTATATATTAGAAAAATAAAAAAGAGGCACATGCAAGGTTGGTCAAAAATTTGGAATTTGGATTTGCTTTAAACGATAAACCACATTCCAATCACCAACGACAACTAGTGCACATAGTTTCACAACATCCCAAACATGAAAAATATGCACAATTCCTCTCAGAAAGTCGATGAAAATTGTCGGACTTTATGCAGTCCTATTCGTCCTTCCTCAATTCTAAAGCAAATTAACAACACTAAATATCGCTGTTTCAAGACGCCTCAGTATCTGGCTCACGAATCTGAATAGAGGTGTTTAACAGACTTGCTTCGAGCTCATTCATTTCGTCTATGTCCAGCTCGTCATCGTCATCGTCGTCAATATCAGGGACATCTTCAGAGTTGGCAGCAGCACCAGAAGAGGTGCTTGGACCCCCTGCAGCCCTATTCTCGGTGACCTGACAGTGAGCAAATCCACAAATCAAATAGACCATTAGAATATGCAATTATGGATAATAAGACGATGCATTTTGAACAAATCCTAGTACAATGGATGATAGAGCAAGGACTTATTTCCAGCAAAAAGTGGCTTAATAAAAGAAGCCATGGCAGCGGCTGAGCAAGTTGTGCTTATGCAAGAACAAAACATCATTGAGAGCAGTGCAAAGGCACCACCCACATGCTCATAATGAATTGCTTAAGAACCAACATTTCACAATCTCAAGGAAACAAACCCTAATATCACGATCTAGTAAAAGGATGAAACCATAAAGAAGGGTTCCAGCAACTGCCCTGTTTCTAATAACATAATTTTGACAGTTACTTCAAAAGTATCTGTCGTCGCATTTCAACTGGAAATCTTGCATGGTTATATAAACGGTGATATGCACAGCACAACATCAAAGATTCACGCCCAAACAACAAGACAAAGAAATTAGCTTTGATCAATGATGCAGTAATAATAAAGCTCAGGTTGAATATTAATTTATTCTTGTAAATCCAGTAATAATAAAGCTCAGGTTGAATATTAATTTATTCTTGTAAATCTGTCAGATTTCATTTTGCAGGGACAGAAAATAAACATCATACAAGTTTAACTAAATCAGAGACGTGCATGGCATTGATAAAGATAACGCTTAAAAATGCCTTGATCATAGTTTCCGCACTAAACTCTACATGCAAATCCTACAAAATGCTAAATTAACTTAAGCCATTTGACCAACTAACGTAAGAAAGCCGCATAAATAAGCCAAAAATGTTTCTAACATTAGTAACATAGAGTTGTTCCATGGTAACATTTATTATTATTATTATTATTATTATTATAGCAGTAGTAGTAGAAGCAGTAGTAGTAGTAGTGAAACAAACATACATACAACTGAAAGTCAGCCATGCAATATAACCTTTAATAAGACACACACACACACAAACAAACACACACACAAAAAAGAACCAAAAAACCATAAAAACACATTCTCAAGTGAGCTCTAAGCTGTTGAAAGTTGAAAATAAATATTTCACTACTCTAGTTCATTATTGCCTAACATGTTGCAGTCTATAAGGAGGTAGAAGAAACAGGTTACCTTTTCTTCAGCACGCTCAGGGTCTTCTTGTCTAGTGTATTGTTCATATGCCTCAGCATCATCCACAAACAAGCTAGCATCTGAAAGAAATAACTCACGACCACTGAAAAACACAGGAAAACAAAGTCAATATCATGTCAAACGGTTATTTTCAATCTCAACGAAACAAACAGAAGATTCAGAAACCTCATCCTGTCGTTCTTTGCCCTCTCTGCTTGTTGAGCAGCCAGTCCAGCATCTCTCTCTTCCATCTTTTTCTTCTTCCATTGATAGAACAGTTCAGGAGTCATTGGAGTAGTGGTCTTTACTTTCGCACGCTGAAGCAATCCACAGATCAACAATAGTTACAGTTGAAGAGACTAAATTAGAGAAAGAAGCACAGATAAAAGGAGATGCAACACATTAAGTTTTAATCACCGGGCCAGAGAAAAAAAAAAAATAGTGCAGGCATACGTATAGCCAAGCAGTAATTCCACACCTTCCTCCATCATTTGGTATAGAGTTTAAATCCCCCAACCCCAAGTTTAAAAACCATAAAGAAAAAAAAAAAGGAATAGTAATGTTCTCGTTCACCTGATTTTCAATTTCCTCCTCAATGGTAATTTTTTCAGACTCCTCCTCAAGAAGTGCCTTCATTTGAGATTTCAAAACATAACCAGGAGGAAGGGCATGCCTGTAGTGACAATCCTTGCCACCATTTGGACAAACCCAGAACCAACCATACTGTTTCTTTTCTACTGCCTCCAAAAAGTACTTGCAAACCTATCCAGAGTTTATTAAGTTAACAAACATCAGATATTTCTATTCTACAGGAATACCAGCTGGCTAAGAAATTGTGTTGTGTGAAATAAGTAAGCGGTAAGTTCATAACTATGATGAATAAAAGTCAAACTGAACATGAGAACAATTAAGTGCCTCCTCAAAAAGAATGATGCCTATCTGTATCCCGGGAACTGTTTCCTAACATGCCCCACGATCCAAATAATATCAAAAGGCAACAATAGAAATAAGCTTGGCTGTATGAAAAAGGAGATCAGTTTAGATTGAATGATGGGTTAGATGTTCAATTCCTGTCCAAATCCCTTCTCCACCAGTTGCACTGCTTCCAAACTTAAGTAGCATAAATGCAGAAAACTAAGTGCAGAACAAAGATAAAGAAACCTAAAAATCCCAAGTTCCAGTAAGATCCAAGCTAAATGCAGATAGAAAGATTCCAATAACATCACTGATCCAAGAAACAAGCCAATCTGTCAAAAGTTCACAAAAGCTGCCATCCAAAACCACTTAAGACATTGAGACACCAATTTGATTTCCCATTAGAAAAAGTAACTGAAACCCTTGCACAAATTGGTGGTTGGCCTATAAAGTGAAAGCAATTTGAGCTAGCGTGTTACACACGCGAGCATTTAACCAGAGTTAGAACTGTAATGATGAATGAACAACTGGAAAGAATAAACGTCAAGGATAAGCAAGAGCAACACCTTCAACTGTGAAATTTTTAATACAATTAAGAAAACATCCAGACAGTTACGTACAATTTCAGTCGGTTTATTCTGGTTATACTCAGTCTTTTTCGACTCGACAACCTTCTCCAACGTCTCCTGATCCCAGTCCTCCATCGTTTCTAACAATTGGATAATACCACCAAAGCACATCAATCAAAAAAAGGTTAAGCATTCAGGCAACAACTTAAGAAGAAATCAAAAACAAAAACAACAACAACAATAACAACAACAGCAATAATAATAATTGCTTCCATCCGCGCACCTTGGTCACGCTTGTCACTGTAAATGTCGATCTTCTCGCCCTTCCTCTGGACGTTCAGATCGTGTGAGAACTTGCATTTAAAGCCCTTAGCACATTGTCCCACCTTGAAAAACTCGCACAGTATAGACTTGGGATCAACACCTATAGAAATTCTCAAAGTCCCAAAATTCCAATTAAACACACACCAAAATATTTCAATGCAACAGATAAAAATAATATTAACAAAAATCAAGCAAAGACTAACGATTACAAGTACATAGTACATACCAACTGGTACTTTTGGTTGACTAACAGCAACCTTAAACAATTCATTCAGCTCCTTCTCTTTAGCTTTCTCTTCCTCTTTCTTTTTCTGCCCAATCCAATTCCAATCGATTAAATAAGCCAATAATTCTCAACCCTTCAAATCCTCTATAAACACTCACTTTTCTCCCAAACTAAACTTTGAAAAAAAAAAAAAAAACACGATCTTTTTTGAAATTTTACAAATGGAGTTCAGATTAACAAACAACCCAATCATTCTCGACCCTCCAAAATCATCTACAAAAACAAAATTTTCCCCAAACTGAACATAAAGAAAGATAACTATTTTTTCCCTATCAGAAGAAATTTTACAAATAAAACCCAATGGAAACAAGAAATAGTGAAATGAGAAAAAAAAAAAAAAAAAACCTTGGCGTCAATTTTGGAAGGGTCGGGTTTGGGCTGAACAGATTGCTTGAGGTTCTGAACATATTTCTGAACATTTTTACTCTTGTTCTTGTTCTTGAGCCCGAAGGTCTTGTCTTCCACGATCTTCTGCTTCTTCGCCAAGTCGGCCTTTGATTGCTGCTTCGGAGGCATTATTATTATAATTACTAATTATTTATCTAATTCGCATTCAAATGGAAGCAAAACCCTAATTCCCAACAAGGAAAAAGCTTCAAAAATCAACGGAGAAGGTACAATCAATTTTATCCGGAGAAGAAATTAGGGTTTTTTTTTTTCAGGACATTAAAACAGAAGAGTTCCGTACCGTGTTGGGGCTCCTTTTTCACTGAAGAAGGATCGTGAACTAAGATGGGTAAAACGGGAAATTCGAATGGACCTAGGGGTATAATGGTTCTTAGCCAATTAAGAGGGTGTACGTTTGGTAGGAAAATATCCTTTGAAGGTACAATCCTAGAATAGCGGCTGCCCAGTTCGGTCCTGTTGTTGGGTTTATTAATTCCTTTTGTTTTTTTGTTTTTTATTTTTTTATTTTTTTGCTTGTAAAACCGAGATAGAAAGTAAAAAGATTGTTCAGAAGGTTAGTAAGAATAGTTGATTAAAATTATTTTTATTATAGTATATAAAAGTTTTATATTGTAGTAATTTTTTTTATTATTATTATAGAATGTGAGAGCTTTACACTATTTATAACTGAAAAACTATTAAGAACCCTTCCAAACACCCGATAATTATGACATCGAGGGCAACAACCTCGGGACCAATGAATCTAGTGAAATTGGAATTCATTGCCCCCTTTTTGCCGTGCATCTAAATCTAAATGGTGATGTGACAGTTTAATTAAAATAAATAAATAAGATTAATTAAATATGTTGAAAATTTTGGTTATATTTTTAAAATATTTTGTAATTTTAAGACTCTGACAATTTTTTTAAACCCGATTTGAACGATACAAATATTAAACCATAGCATAAGAAAATTACTGAATTAACCTCCAAATTAAGTTAAAGCTAAAAATCCGTCAAAAGCTATCTAGTCCCATTAGACTCCACACGGTGCACACAAGTACAAACATAAAAAAATACAACTAGACACAGTCCAACAAAACATAATTAAATTTCATGATTAAAGTCCCATTATTACATATCTTAATAAAAATAGATAAATAAACAGCTCATGGATTACGTGAGTAAATCAACGGCGTTTTACTCAGCAGCATACTACGAATCAACTAGAAGGGAAAAATTAAAAATAGTAGAAATCATAAGCAAAAGGCTTAATAGGACTTGAGTTTCAAAAACATCATTTATAAGATAAAATAAATAATTCAGTGCGATTCAAAGTAATATTAAATAATCAAATAAATTAATGCTTATTGTTCATGTCCTAAGATTTACCTCAAATGATATATTATTACTCACTGTGTACAAAGCCTAATATAATCATCACCATAGTGGCTCAGATCGAGTTTCAAGACCTGCCCTCAAGTTCGCTCTCTACATGACTTGATCTCTGTGTGGCATCGTGTGCTTAAATCTCAAGAATCACCGTTCGGTATTTTAGTACCAATTAATCATCTTATTTCACTTGGTATACGTTTACCGAGTTTTCATTATTCATTTGTTAGTTATGTTCGTATCCAAAATCTTTTGGAAATATATATATATATATATATATATGTTGTACAACTCTTAAAAATTTTTAGAATATAAACTATGACCAAAACACTAATACAATCATGGCTATTAAGGAAGGGGTATAGAGTCCTACCTCGACTTCTAATACTGATCACGCATACACTGCAATCTTGAGTTGTTAAAAGTTAATTAGCTCCAAGGGATAGTAGGCAACCTTAGGTGTAGACTCGATACATTAATGTCAAAACTTGGATATTCTATATTAGTATGCTATTTCATGGTTCCTTAGTACGCCTTTTCTAATTATTACCTCTAATTTGTTTACATAATAAATAAACACACTTTAAAACATATCAACAATGATTTTTGGTCAGTAAAACAAATAAAAATACACTTAGAATTCATTTTGGAACAAATGGAGCTCAAGTGGCTCGAAGTTCGGTTGGTTGACTAGGGTACACTACCCTTGGTCAACCGCATGTCTCGTCGTGGCTTGGTCAACTGTTATACAGACCATGATTGACCGCATTATCACAACCACAAGCTTTGTTTCAAGCTCCCGAACACAAACTGAGTTCAAACTAGTTCTAATGCATTCAAAACATGTTCTAATGATCCATAAACATCATAGAGGCATACAATCTTAGTTTCATATTTATACAAGTCAATTCAATTTTTTTCACACATTTTTACATATTATTCTAAAAATAAACAAAAAAAATGTAAAGACTACTTTTAATCCAGTTTTGATTTGAGTAAAGCTTGGTTTTAAAATCATTCTACAAGCTCAAATAAAGTATGGTTTATGTTCGTTTTAGCCCGGATCATCACATGCAAGGTAAACTTTACTTAAACATGATCAAGACAAAACTGCTCTAACTAGAAATAGAAGTTAGACTTTATGAACACGAATTTGAGCATAAAATCAGAGGTAAAAGCTTTAAAATGGAAGTTTAATTTGCTAAAAACATTGCTAACTATGAAATGAACATTTTTGCTCTAACTTGGTGGCCTAAGTTCATGATTTTAACTTCTGTGTCGGCTGGAAATGAAGCTTGTAGTGTTCTAACTTGTTGAAGCAATGTGAGTGCGAGTGTCTCAGTGTTTGAAAACAATGTGAGGTTGTTTGAAAGAGTAAGTGAGAGACATTGAGTGAGGAAGAGGAAAAGTGGTGATGTCTGAGTGTATTTCTGTTAGACATGTATGCCCTAAAGAGTAAAAATGTAATATATTTTTGAAGACGTTTTTATGAATAAAGAATTCATTTATTATTTATATACCAAATGTTGTCCTTTTTACATTCATATTTGTTAAATATATAATAAGAAAACAAAAATCTGATACTATTGGTTTGAACCTTTAAGAATTAGGCATATGATGGACATATTATATGAAAGACATGATTCTTAAGATGACGGTCTAAATCATGAGATCCGCAATCGAGGGGATAAAGTTGGACGCTTTATTCATGCAAAGATTGTTATGTTGTCTATATCTCTAACGGAGAATAGTTTGTCTTGGCCATTGGAGGTGGACTCTGCGAATAAAGACATTGGTGCATTGTCATAGATGACGATATATTGGATCGGGACATAAAGTGTAATTGATTTAGATTAATAATTCTGTCTCGACAAATCAATTCACTTTAGACAATCATTTGTGTTGTTTCTTAATCACTAAAATAAATAGTGGTCTCATTGTCTTGACTTATATCTTTTGATGTACCAAAGGATTTCATCCACATTTTATGTTGGTACGTATACCAATACATTGGAGACATGACTTTTGATAGCGTAAACTTGTTATTTATAGATATGGAATCCAAAGCTCCATTGGTGGAGTTAATGATATCCTTTTATATACGTTATCTTGTAATTAGAAAACTGAAGCACTTAATCATTTGGATACATAGGTGTAACCGAATGGTGTACTGTTTTTAGATGGTAAGTTTTTTGATGGTGAGATGATAGAACATAAAAGAAAAATAATCGAGAAAGTAAGACAAACTTTATCGTTAAAGTTGATTATGGATATCCTATGTAGATACGATATATCATGATATGTCATAGAGACTTAGCTATTTGGGCTTCATAATTTTATATAGTTCAAGAGTGCAACTCTAAGCTTTCAGTGGAGTAGCGTTAGAGTTGATAATTATTAAACATATATCTAGGATATTGGGTTTTATAAGTATCGAGAGCTTGAACTATATAGGTCCACCAGATCCCTTTTACTAGCTCTTAATAAATCCTGTAACGATACAACATGCTTTTTTAATAAATTAGTGACTTATGTTAAATTATTAGATTAGCTAAAATTTGAGTTGATTGGATTTAATAATTTACGTTACTTTATCGGTTGAATTGATTTTGTAATTAATTTAAAATAATTATATTGGTTTATCGGTTGAATTAATTTAGTAAATTAGTTCAAGAAAATGTGTTGAATTATTATGGATAATATCTTGTGTGTATGGGTTTATCAATAATGACTATTTTAATCAGATAACTTTTCTATTAGGTTATTTGAATTAAAATTGAGACTCTATGAAAGATACTCAGACCTAATTAGATAGGATTTATCCAATAAGTTGTGATAGGATCTATCGGATCAACTTGAGGAGTTTGAATTAGATTCGAACTTGGGTATCGCGACGACGTGGTCGACCACGGTACTCTAGGCACGGTTGACCGCGGCAGTTGGAGCCTGAATCTGATTACTCGGCTTAGACTCTAAAACTGATCCAAATTTGAATTTTGAGGCCTTATTTGATAATGACCAACCTAGGAGACGACCTCTATAAATAGGGAGTGAGTACTCATAGTTATTTAGATCAGTTGAGAAATTAAGAGTGAACACTTTAGTATGAGAGTCTCTAAAAACTCCCTGAGAGCTATTATTTACAAATCACAAACCTTAGTTTTGGGTTTTCTTAATTAGTTGGAAGGAGAGTTACGAGGAAGAGGTATACAATGTGCGCCCACACGCACTCTGATCGTAGATAGAGAATAGCAAAGAAGACCAGTTGATTGAGGTTCTTCTGACCGTTCTTTTCTTCATAGATTGCAGGAGCTTTTCGGCATACAAGGTTAGTAAGATCTGGTTAATTTATACATATAGCGTGTCAAACTTGTATTTTTTAAAATATTTTGGTATAAAAATTTTTAATTTCCACTGTGTACTTTTTTTCAACAATTGGTATTAGAGCCATGGTTTTTACATAAATTTGCAAGTTTGTAATCATGCTATATGTATAAAATTATGTGATCTTGATCTCTCCTATGCTTGAATTTAATTTTTTTAGAGAGTTGGCACTCTAAGGTTTATTGTCATGGGTTATGTGGTGAATGTTTTTTAATTAATTATGGTTGATTAAATTATTATTTAATTATTTATTAATTAATTAATTTGTGCTGGTTATGGTTCTTTAGAGGTTGAACGTATATATAGGTTTTTCATGTAATTAGATAGCGGTCTATTATCATTGTCTAGGGATTATTATTTAATTTTAAATTTGTAAGAATTATGTAATTAAATAATCATTCGGAGTACAAGATGGATGATAGAAGTTCCAAATATATTTTCTGGGTCTCTAATTTTATGTTTTTTTAACTTTTTGAAAATAAAATTAGAAAACTGTCTTAAAATTATTTTTTGAAAAATTTAGCCTGGGTGAACGCGCCGTCAATCGTGATAAATATACTGCAGTCAACTATGACATCATAGGGCAGAATGTTGGCTCTGGTGGCAGGCCGAACTATAAAGTTTGGCAAGACGTTAACCATGGCACCAGTAGGCCGAAGCTATAGTTCGGTAGGCCGACAGAGAGCTATGTTTTTCAAAAAAAGGTGCAATTTTTTGGTGCAGTTTTGATTTTATTTTTAGGATAATTATGAGAAACATTAAATTTGGATATGACCCGAAATATGAAGTATTTGATCTATGCAGGATTAAAGACTTGAAGATAGATAATACATGAAGAATGATACAATTTGAAGATTCAAGGATGAAGAATCGATAATATGTTTCGATTGATTTTTTGTAATTTTTACTTTCTTTTCTCTAAGGTGGAATTATAATATTACGGTTATTTACTATTATTTTGCTTGTGGCTTTGCATGATGTTTTACTTGTCTGCATTAGAATATGATTTGCCATGTATGTTAATAATATGTCATATAGAACAAAGAGTGTCGCTCATTAAAAATTGTTCATTCATGTTTTTAAAATAAAACCTTGATTTTTAAAGATTAAATGGGAGAGGGTTTTTGACAAGAGGACCTATGGCCTCCATCGTTGGTTCACAGGTGTCACATGGTGGTTCCAACCTTTATGAAGAGACTTCATTATATACCAGGTTGGATCTTTGAGAAGATAAGATATTTTAGCATGATTTATTATTGCACACTCCTAGGTGGTGATTATAAATCATAAATAAAATATTGAAATGATAGTTATACACTCATGTTGATTTTATTATTGACCTCCCCTTAGGAGCTCTGTTAATAAAATTGATGGCTAAAAAAACGATTATTAATATATGCTAGATCATATGGGTTTTGGATGGCATATATTAATCAAGAGGGGATCCGTGTTCCTAATCGAATTTAGCGAGTTTCCCCTAGGCGACTTGTTGAATTCTGAGTTTGGAATTATCATAGTAAGGTTGTGATTTTTTTTCAAGGTTTTGACACATAAACACATTGTATGTTTTACATGATTGTGTTATCTTACTAAATTATTATGGTATGTTTGCTTATGTTTGGTATATGATTCTTTATTGTAGATTAAAAATGTCTAAAAACGCTTTATCATCGATACTCAATAAAAACCAATTAACCGGTGAGAACTATAATAATTGGAAACAAAACCTGAATATCGTCCTATCCTTTGAAAAACTAAAATTTATGCTAATGACACTGTGTCCTCCTGAGCCTATGGGAGATTCTACTAATGAGCAAATCGAAGCGTATGATCACTTCAAAGATGCTAACAATCTAGCTGCTGTTATGTTATGGCCAGCATGAATAATGTATTGCTGGCTCAACATGAAGATTAAGAAACTATGAAGTAGATCTTGGAATATCTTGAAGACATGTTTGGAGACCAAGCCTTAACAAAATGGTAAAGGGCACTTCAAAAACTTTTAAACTGCAAACAAATACCAGAGACGTCTGTGAAGGAGCATATGATGTTGGCAATGGGTTACTTCTCTAAGGCTCAAACCAATGAGGTTGACATAGATGCTGAAACACAGATAACTATGGTCTTTGAGACTCTATCTAAGGAGTTTATCCCATTTAGAGCTTCATTTAATTTAAGCAATGGACGGAATATAACCTTGACTGAGCTAATGAAGCAGTTATAAGAGTTCAAAAATCTGATCAGGGAAACTCCTGTTGGTGGCGAGGCCAACTTGGTAGTTGCATCTAGTTCCAATCCTAACATTAGGAATGGAAAAAAGGAACGGGCTAAGAACGAGAAGTCTTTTATTCATGTAAAAAACAAGAACAAGAAGAAGAAAAAGAAGAACCTGAAGAAGCTCAAGTGCTTTTTCTATAGAAGATCGGGCACATCAATAAGAATTGTAGGACTTTCTTTCCCAAGTAGGTAGGTGTGATCTTATGGTTATTGAAACTTGTTTGATTGAGGAATCTAGTGACACTTGGGTTATAGATTCCGTGGCAACTAATGATATTTGTGTTTCTCTACAGGGGTTCAAAAAAACGAGAAGTCTACTGTATGAAGACTTTATGCTTCAGATGGGCGATGGATCTTTAATGTTGGCTGAAGTAGCGGGAGATGTCCATCTTTATTTTGATAATTATAGGAGTTTAATTTTGCAAGATTGTTTTTATGTTCCTAAACTTAAAAGGAATTTGATTTTTGTAGCTTATTTATTTAAAGACTCTTATGTAGTTTCTTTTCATAATAAAATGGTAATTCGTAAAAACAAATCTTTTATTTGTGATGGATGGATGCAAAATAATCTATATTTTATTAAACCTAAGATGGATTTACTGCTTGATACTAAGGTTAATGATAATAACTCTAAAAGACTTAAAACTTCTCACTCTAATAAGACCTATCTTTGGCATTTACGATTAGGTCATATTAACTTAAATAGGATTTAAAGGTTGGTAAGGGATGGACCTTTAAGTTACTTAAACATAGATCTATACCACAATATGAATCTTGTTTGGAGGGTAAAATGGCCAAAAGACCATTTGGTCTAAGGGCAATAGGGCCAAAGGACTTCTAGAACTTATACAAAGTGATGCTTGTAGTCCTTTGAACATCCGGACATGAGGAATATATGAGTATTTCGTTGCTTTTGTTGACGATTACTCAAAGTATGGGTATGTATACCAATGCACCACAAAAATAAAACTTATGACAAGTTCAGGGAGTTTCAGGCTGAAGTGAATACCTTTTGTTGACGATTACTCAAAGTATGGGTATGTATACCAATGCACCACAAAAATAAAACTTATGACAAGTTCAGGAAGTTTCAGGCTGAAGTGAAAAAGCAATTAGGTAAACCCATAAAAGTACTTCAATTTGATCAAGGTGGTGAATACCTTTTTGATGAGTTCTTCGTATACTTATTAGAGAATTGGATTTAATCCCATTTGACTGTGCTAAGCACTTCGCAGTAGAATGGCGTGGCCAAGAGAAGGAATATGACTTTGATGAGTTCAATTTGATCGGGGTGGTGAGTACCCTTTTGATGAGTTTTTGATACACTTATTAGAGAATTGGATTTAATCCCATTTGACTGCGCTAGGCACTTTGCAGTAGAATGGCGTGGCCGAGAGAAGAAATAAGACTTTGTTGGACATGATCAGGTCTATGATGAGTTATTCATCATTGTCTTTATCATTTTGAGAATATTTACTACAAAACACATGTTATCTTTTGAACAATGTGCCTTTAAAATCGATTTCTAAAACTCCTCACAAGTTATTGACGAGGAAAATGACATCTTTAAACCATATTCGCATATAGGGATATCCGGCTTATGTCCTATTTAAGGAAACAAATAAGTTGGAGGCATGTTCGAAAGTTTGTGTATTTGTAAGATATCCAAAAGGGACTAAAAGGGGTTATTTGGGAAAATAAAGTCGCCGTTTCAACTAATGCAACATTCCTAGAGGAAAGTTATGAGGACAACTTTAAGCCTTAAAGTAAAGTGATACTCAAGGAGTTGGCGAGTAATTCGATCACTCTAGGGGTTCCCGTAGAAACCACTCCAATCGGTATAGAAAAACCAACCAAACACGAACAACAACCTAAGGGGCTTTGGCATAGTGGGAGGATCGGGTGTCAACCTGAGAGGCATATGTTCAATGGTGAAGCCTTTTTGGCTGAACTAGTTGAACATGATTGGAATTCTTACACTTGCGAAGAAGCTATGGAGGTTGTTGATTTGAAACTCTGAACAGAAGCTATGAACACTAAGATGAAGTCTATAAAGACTAATTGGGTTTGGGAACTTGTGGATCTTCTTGAATGGGTAAAACCTATAGGGTGTAAGGAGATCTATAAGAGGAAAAAGAGAAGTGGATGGAAAAGTTGAAACCTATAATGCTAGACTGGTAGCTAAGAGATACACGCAAAAGGAAGGAATCTTTTATAAGGAAACCTTTTTGCCTGTAGCCATGCTTAAGTCCATCCGCATTCTTTTATCCATAGCTATCGCTCTTGAGTACGAGCTTTGGTAGATGGATGTCAAGATGACTTTTTTGAATGATTATCTTGATGAGTCAATATATATGGTACAACTAAACAGGTTCAAGGCTAAAGGTCGAGAGGTTAAGGTTTGTAAGCTGCTAAAGTCAATTTATGGAGTTAAGCTAGCTTTCCGTTCTTAGAATATAAAATTTGATTAAATGATTAAGACATATGGGTTCATACAAAATGTGGACGAACCATGTGTTTACAAACACATTAAAGATGAGAAGTGGTTTTTCTACTGCTCTATGTAGATGACAAATTGCTAATTGGTATTGATGTTGGGACGATGTCATTTGTGAAATTATGGTTGACCAAGCAAGTTGACATGAAAGACTTAGGTGAAGCTAATTTTGTTCTCGGTATCTAGATTTTTTGGGATAGGAAGAACATAATGATAGCTTTGTCCCATGCAAGCTATATAGATAAAATGCTCAAAAGGTTTGTAATGTAGGATTCTAAGAAAGGTGGGCAACCATCTAGGTTTGGAATTACTCTTTCAAAGACGACCTACCAAAGTCAGATGAAGAAAGAGAATACATGAAAAAGGTGCTTTATGCTTCGGTAGTGGGTAGTTTCATGTATGACATGCTTTGTACATGACTAGATATTTACTATACGGTCGGGATTGTAAGTCGATTTCAGTCGGATCCAAGACCGAACTACTGGGTTTCGATCAAGCATATTTTCAAGTACATGAGAAGGACTCGAGGGTATATGCTTGTGTATTAGGATGAGGATTTAATACCTCTAGGATACACTGACTTAGATATCTAATCTTGTCTAGATTTGAGAAGATCGACTTCGAGTTTTGTGTTTATTTAGGGCAGCGGTGCCATTGTTTAGAGAAGTGTGAAGTAAGATTGCACTTCGGATTCAACGATGGAGGCCGAGTATGTGGCAGCTAATGATGCTTCGAAAGAAGCAGTGTGACTTTGCAAGTTTCTTAGAGATCTTGAGGTAGTTTTTGGTATGAATAAGGCGATATTGCTATACTGTGATAACAATGAGGCGATAGCTAATGTTAAGGAACAAAAATTTTATAAGAGTAAGTTGATCGAAAGTATCATGTGATAAAGGACGTCATTGAGGATGGGAATGTTATTGTATGCAAAATTGCATCTCAGGACAATTTAGCTGATCCATTCACGAAGGCACAGACTGCGAGAGTTTTTGAGAGGCATGTAGACGCTATGGGGATGCGGTATTTGCCATATTTACTCACTTAGTGCAAGTAAGAGATTGTTAGACATGTATGCCCTAAGGAGTAAAAATATAATATGTTTTTGGAACATTTTTATCAATAAAGAGTTCATTTATTATTCATATATCAAATATTGTCATCTTTATGTTCATATTTATTGAATGTATGATAAGTAAATAAAAGTCTGAGACTGTTGGTCTAAACTTTTAAGAATTAGGCATATGATGGACAAATTATAAATTATGCTAAAGACATGATTCTTAAGCTGACGGTCTAAATCATAAGATTTATAATCCAAGAAATAAAGTTGGGTGCTTTATTCATGCAAAGATTGTTATATTATCTCTATCCTTAACGGGGATGGTTTGTCTTGGCTATCGGAGGTAGACTTTGTGAATAGAAATATTAGTGCATTGTCATATGTGATGATATATTAGATCGGTACATAAAGTGTAATTAATTTGGATTAATAATTTTGTCTCAACAAATCAATTCACTTTAGATAATCATTTGTGTTGTATCTTAATCTTAAAATGAATAGTGGGCTCGGTGTCTTGATTTATGTCTTTTGATATGTCAAAGGGTGACATCCATATTTTATGTTGGTACGTACATCGATATGTTGGAGACATGACTCTTGATAGCATAGACTTGTTATTCATAGATACGGAGTCCATAGCTCCATTGGTGGAGTCAATAATATCTTCTTATATACATTATCCTGTAATTAAAAAATTAGAGTGCTTAACTATTTGGATACATAGGTGTAATTGAATGGTATACTGTCTTTGGCTGGTAAGTTTTTTGATGGTGAGATGATGGAACGTAAGAGAAAAATAATTAAGAAGGTAAGACAAAATTTATCCTTAAGCCAATTATGGATATTCTATAGGGATACGATACATTATGATATGTCATGGAGACTTAGCTATTTGGGCTTCGTAATTTTATATAGTTCAAGAATGTAGCTCTAAGCTTTTAGTAAAATAGCGTTAGAGTTGATAATTATGAAAGATACATCTAAGATAATGGGTTTTATAATCATCGAGAGCTTGAACTATATAGGTCTATCAGGTCCCCTTTGCTAGCTCATAATAAATCCTGTAATGATATGGTGTGCTTTTCTAATAAATTGGTAACTTCTGTTAAATTATTAGATTGGCTAAAATTTGAGCTAATTGGATTTAATAATTCATGTTATTTTATCGGCTCAATTGATTTTGTAATTAATTCAAGATAAACATATTGGTTTATTGGTACCAAATTAATTCAAGATAAATATGTTGAATTATTGTGGATAATATCTTATTTGTATGGGTTTATCTATATATGACTATTTTAATCAGATAACTTCTCTATTGGGGTTATTTGAATTAAAATTGAGCTTTATAAAAGATACCTAGAACTAATAAGATAGGATTTATCTAATAAGTTGTGATGGGATCTATCGTATCAACTTGAGGAGTTTGAATTAGATTCAAACTCAGGTATCGCGAAAACGCAGTCGACCACGATAGTTGGAGTCTCAATCTGATTACTCGAATCAGACTCTAAAACTGATCTAAATTCAAATTTTGAGGCCTTATTTGATAATGACCAACTTAGGAGACGACCTTTATAAATAGGGAGTGAGTGCTTATACTTTTTAGATCGGTTGAGAAATTAAGAGTGAGCACTCTAGTCTGAGAGTCTTTGAAAACTCTTTGAAAGCTATTGTTTACTAATCACGAACCTTAGTTTTGGGTTTTCTTAATTGGTTGGGAGGAGAGTCACTAGGGAAGAGCTATATGACGTGTGCTCATATACAATCTGATCATGGATAGAGAATAGCAAAGAAGACTAGTTAGTTAAGGCTTTTTTTGAACGTTCTTCTCTTCACAGATTGCAGGAACTCTTTACTTACAAGGTTAGTAAGATTTGGTTAATTTATGCATATAGCGTGTCAAACTTATGTTTTGAAAAATACTTTGGTATATAAATTTTTAATTTCTACTATGTACTATTTTTCTAACAATTTTTGGTTAGGTTCTTAATCATTTAGTTTGAGGGAGTGAGGCAGTGAAACTCAAGGAAAACCAGGGGTAGTAGGTGGTTTGCTTGGTATGGTTTCAAAATTTCATATGATGTTGCTTAAGTGTTGAGTCTCAAGGTTTGGAACTCTAAGTTTCAGGGATGCCTTTCTTGTGTTTTGGTCGAGTATGCTGGAGGGGACCTATTGGTAATTTGGCAAAATATTTTATTCTCTGATTTTTCTTTTTTTTAATAAAAAATATTATAAAATACCAAAACTATTTTTAAAACAATTCAATAATTGTTAAAAATTAAAATAGAACATCAAAATAATTAAAATACAAATAAATAAGAAAAATACTAAAAATGATTAATTAAAAATTAAATCTTAATGAGGCAAACTAAATTACTAATTTGCATACTAATTATCATTAATTAAAATTGGATATTACAACTCTCCTCCCCTTAGGGAATTTCGTCATCGAAATTATAACTTACCTAAAAAACAGAATAAATACAAATATAACTCCCCATAGTCGATTCCAATTCCCACGTCACCTCGTCAACATTGTGGTATTGCAACAAGACTTTCACTAATGATATGTCATGACATCGTAAACTTGTCACTTTTCGATCAATGATCTAGATCAGCACCTCCTCATAGGTTGTATCCTCTTGTATCGGCACATCGTAAAACAAAACAACTTTGTTGGGGTTTGGTTGGCATTTTCGGAGCATTAATACATGAAACACATTATGAAAATGAGAAAGCTCGGGAAGAATATCAAGTCAGTAAGCAAATACACTAACACAATGGGTAATCTCAAACGGCCCGATATACCTCGGTGCAAGTTTTTCGCTTACATCGAAACGTGTAACTCTTTTATGTGAGGAAACCTTAAGAAAAAAGAAACCACCTTCTCCAAATTTTAAAGGTTGACGTCTCTAATTAGCATGACTCTTTTGTCGGTTCTGAGTTGCTTTTAATGGGTCTCATATCACTGCAATCTTCCCATTGTTTTCGCGGATTTCATTTGGTTAGGTGACAATCCTATTCTCCGATTCTAACCAATAATCCAGTGATTGGTACGGCCTTTCGTAAAGTGCCTCGAATGGTGCCAGACCAATACTCACTTGGTAACTGTTATTATACACAAATTTGGCCAGATGCAGGTGCTTCTTTCAATTTCTGCCAAAATCCAAAACACAAGCATGCAACATATCCTCTAGACTGTATATGCCACTCAGACTAACCAGTAGTCTGAGGATGAAAAGTGGTGTTGAAGTTCAACTCTATACCTAATGCTTCTTGAAAACTCCTCTTATACTTAGCATTAAACTGAGTATCTCTATCAGAAGTGATGGATAACAGAACTCTGTACAATTTAACTATGTGTCCAAGATATAATTCTCCTAGGACTTTCCTCAAGTATGTCAATCTAAATGGCACAAAATGTGCCAATTTTGTCAACATATTGACAACGCCCCAAATAGCATCATGCTTTTGCTTCGTCCTTGATAATCCAATGAGAAAATCTATTGTTATATGCTCCCACTTCCATCTTGGAATAGGAAACAACTATAAAAGATACGAGTCATAGAGTAAACAAAAAGTGAACTAAACAAAAAGTGAACTAAAAATTTCAAATCAAGAAATAAGAAACTAACTAAAGACACTAAAATAACGCCTAAACATAACCCAAAAAGGGGAACATATCAATCATGCAACAAATAGGTGAGAACAAAAGGAGAAAAAGAAATCAAGAAAAAAAGAAGAAGATAAATACCATACGAATGAGACCAAAAAGAAAAAACAAATCCACCATAGAAGGAAGCAACGAACGAAGAAAAGGAAGAAAAAAATAGAAAATATCAGCCATCAAAGGAGACAACCAAAGCTAAAACTGGACATACAAGAGAGAGCATAGAGGCGAAGAAAGAAGAATGGTGCAACAACAAAACTATAAAAGAGAATGAAAAGATGAATCTGAAGATTAGGGTTTTTTGGCATCAAATTAGAAAGAAGCCAAGAATAAAAAGGCAAAGAAGAAGCAAAAAAGGAAAAAAAAAAAGAGCAGGACAGCAGTATAACAAAGCAAGGTGTAAGATGAACAGAAAACCCCTAACACATACAAAGCTTGGAGAAGACAAATAAGAGCAAAATGGACAAAGCATACCAAGAAAATAAAATGACTAAGAACCTGCCACTAAAATCAAAAGCGAAAGAGGGGACTAAGAGCAAAACGAGCAAAATACTACACAAACCCACTAAAATTTGCTTCTCCTTTGGTATATATAATAATATAATAACAATGTGTTGTACCCCCTAAATTTCCTACTGCTCTGCCCGGCCAATATTTGGGCCCGGGCTTATGAGGCCGTCTATAACGGGCGAAGACAGTCCCACCCGACCCGATTCCGTTGGCTTGTCGCAGGCCGGAGAATCGCGTATGTGTCGGTTCTCATTTCTTTGCATTTTGCAAAACCTCTTGGCGACTCTTTTCTCTCCTATTCCCTCTCCGGCGAACACTTTCAATCACGTCAACCTTCTCTCTCTTCCTCTCTCTCACTTGAACGAGCATATGAATATGAGGTTCTTTCTGTGCGAGGTTTCTTTGGCGAACGCAATTGCCGTATGAAGGTTTTCTTTTGCAGTCAATTCTTTGTTGTTGTCATGTCTGCGAACAATGTTTGTGCCTTTTATGGCTGGATTGGTGCTCAATTTTTGTTGGGGTTTTTTTTTTTTCTTTAACATGTTCCGAATCTAGGGAAAAAATGAAGATTTTTGAGATTGTTTGTAAAATGGTGTAATCTGCTTTAGTGCAGGTTATTATTTTGAGTTGTTTCATGTGTAAATGTTCATCTACAATGGGTTTTGATACCTGTAGGCCAACTGGTGAAATTAGCAATCTTAAGCCCTAATTTGAGTGCATTCTTTTCTCCTTTTTTTTGGGGGTTTTGGAGAAAGTTGCACTTCCATCTTAAGCTCTAAGGCCTTTCTTTATATGATAAAATTGAGCCAAACTTCTTTAGAGGATAACTGTAAACGCTTAAGCTTTTTGGTTATACTAGTCCTATATTCACTTTGCTAAATAGAATCCCTTGTCGTTAAGGTGTCTATTTGTGAACAAAAAAAGAGAGAGATGGAACAGCAGGAGGATGAAGGGCGTGCTGGAACTGAACATCACGGCAAGCAACATGATGAGGCTTGTTTGGTGTTATTCACATTTCATATAATTGTGCAATTTTTTGTTTTGTATGCATGTGTCATGTAACTAGTTTCTTTGCAGATGAGTGACTCATAAAGTTTACTCTTTGTTTGGTTCGTTGGTTCGAATTGTGTTTATTTGAACTTTTCTAGTTTGAACAAAAAAATTTGAATTGTGTAGTTTAAACAGTAATCTAAGCTGGCGTTCGGATGTACAGTTAAAGTATTAATTTAAACAGGATATCCAATTTGAATTTGTGTTTGGATGAGTATTGATAACTCTAATTTAAAGTATGAAAAAATTATTTAATTAAAGAATAAACATGAAATATATAAAAAGAAGTTATTTAATTAAAAAATAATATGAAATAATAGTGTTAAATTATAAAATACAAATATATAGGAGTGAAATCATTGCTCAGTATTGGTTTGAAATTTTGAAGTGGAGGGGGTTTGAATTTTAAGTTGGGCAGTTCAGCCTAGTTTAAACTGCCAGTTTAGTTCGAATTAAATGCTTTACCAAACACCAATTCACACAATGATGGCTGCTCGAACTAAGCTGAACTGGACCAATCTAGTGAAACAAACACGGCCTTAATTTGCATTTTATTTTGTTGAAGATTCCGAATAGGTTATTTGTTTCTCTTAAGAGGCTTATTAGTCTTTCTTGATGAATAATATCCCTTACAAACTAAGGTTCATTTATTTCATTGCAAAATTAGATTATTAACATTTTTTCTGCCTTCCGTAGGAGGCTGTTGCTCGACTTGAGGAGATCAAAAAGTCAATTGAAGCAAAAGTGGCTCTTCGACAGTGCAATTTGAATCCTGAATGGCCTGGTTAGTACATACGGATGAAGTCCTATAGTATTATGAAAAATTAATTATTGATGGGATCCATAAAAAGGCGGCAAACAAAATATCCTTGTAATTGTCATATTTTATCTATTGAGTAATGACTGACATGCAGAGGACTGAATGCTGATCATTCACTTCACTCACGTTTGTGATGTTCAAATTTGTAAGATTGTCTTCTTCAGCGTTTGGTTTATGGGATAGAGATCTCGGAGAAGTAATTAAAGAAATCTTAGGAAGTGTCAAAATATGGCTGTGTTTTCTTTTATAATTGCGAGTTGTGAGTGTTGACCTACAGATGTCTTCTTTTGCGTGGGGAGAAAAGGAAAAGAAAGGAAAATTCCTTTTCATTGATATAAAACTCGCTAACATGACATTCGGGAATCATTCAGTAATATAGTGAATATAAAGCAAGATAAAGCAATGGTAGATGAAATTTCCTTGCTGTTCCAGATTCATTGAGCCAGTTGCCGCTGTTCTGTGTATTTATTTGCAAATCTTTTACGGTTTTTGAAATTATTACATTTCTTATGTCTTCTTTTAATCTTGTTGCAATGTTCTATTCTCGCACATTTACTCCGTTGGATGCATTGTCCATGATATTACTAACTGCGACACTTATTCAGTCTACTCTTTAATATCAGACTCGGGCTTTCTTAGGACATTGGATTCTAGTGTTAAGCGCAACACAGCAGTTATTAAAAAACTTAAGCAAATAAACGAGGAGCAGCGTGAAGGGCTGCTCGATGAGTTGGGAAGTGTGAATCTCAGCAAATTTGTTAGTGAAGCTGTTACCTCCATCTGTGATGCCAAGCTTAGAACATCAGATATACAAGCAGCAGTTCAGGTATTACGGACCTGATTTTTCTTTTTCTTTTCGTTTCCTACGCAGCACTCTCATACACATATATGCAAACTTAGTCTTCTGCTATACTATTCTATTTTATCTGATACTTCTCTATGTCACAAAGATCTTCTCTTTGCTTCATCAAAGATACAAAGACTTCTCGCCAAGCCTGATTCAAGGTCTTTTGAAAGTATTCTTTCCTGGAAGGTCAGGAGATGACTCAGATACAGACAGAAATCTGAAGGCCACGAAAAAGTGCAGCACTTTGAAACTTATTTTGGAACTTTACTTTGTTGGAGTTATAGAAGACAGTGGTATTTTTGTAAACATAATTAAAGATCTTACAAGCACTGAACATTTAAAGGATCGGGATACTACTCAAACAATTTTGACTCTCCTTGCCAGTTTCGCTCGACAGGGAAGAATATTTCTTGGACTTCCTCTATCTGGGCAAGAAATTTAAGAAGAGGCATTTTCCCCATTTTGTGGGTATTTCTTTTTCTTTTTCTTTCTTTGTTATCTAATGTAATTTGTTAAGAAACCTAAATGCATGAGCTTTTAAGTTGTGGTTGGACTCTGTTGTGTCTTATGGATTCTGTTGCACGGAGTGTTCTATTCTATAGTCTTTATGCTGATGATTTGCTACAGCTTTTAAGGGTCTTAATATCACAGCAGATCAAAAGAAGTTTTTCAGGAAGGCATTGAATGCGTACTATGAAGCTGCAACAGAACTTCTTCAGTCTGAGAATGCAGTAAGGATTTTTCTGATTTTAGAGCTTACCTTTTTTCTGTTCTTCTCTGTCACCTTCCCCTCGCTCTACATCCTGAATTTCGAATTCTTAATTCTGCCTTTTCTATTGGGATGATCTAAACTCGTGTGAAGTACCTAAATGGTTTCTTTGGTGCCTGGAGTTTCTTTCTTATCTTAGAAATAATGTTGTCTGAAATTAATGTATTCTTATACCTTTGCCAGTCACTTCGCCAGTTGGAGCATGACAATGCAAAAATCCTCAATGCTAAAGGTGAGCTAAGTGATGAAAATGCCACTTCATCTGAAAAGCTGCGAAAATCTTATGACAATTTGTACCGCAATATTTTGGCGTAAGTAGTTTATTGTGACATTGTTCTTACAGTATCTATGTGCTGCTGAATAGTTATGGAGGGGTTCAGTTCTAGCTGTTTCTTTTTTTTTTCTTTTTTTTTTTTGGGTGCTTTGGGCGGGGAGAAACTCTTGCACCTTTGAACGTAAATTTTAGGATATAGATTTCTTATGGGAGAGATTCAGCACTCTAGGTTTTCCTCTTCGAAGGAGTTTGAGAATCTTCCTTTCTTTATTCTTCACTGTAACTGGGGGCATATAAGTGAAATGTGTTTATGTTTTCTTCCTAGGGTGGTGGAGCTCTAGTCCACTCTTGCTTGTACTTTGTTTCTCTTCTTTATGAAATTCTGAGTTTCTTGGATAAAAAGTGTATAAAGATTTATGCTTACTTTCCAGTTCCCAATAATCACTTGAGTTTTCCCCATTTATTGATAGAATTATGCATTTCTGACATCACAGGTTAGCAGAAGCACTTGATACACAGCCTCCAGTAATGCCAGAGGATGGTCACACAACTAGGGTTACTAGTGGCAAAGATGCTTCATCTACTGCTGCTGGGAAGGATTCGTCTGTTGTTGAAGCCATATGGGATGATGAAGATACTAGGGCTTCTTATGAATGTCTGCCAGATCTCAGGTTTGTAGTAGTAGTAGTTGTAAAAGTAGCAGTCTGCAGCTATTTACACTTATTGGGTTGTCATTTTAATGATTTATTTGTGCAAGAGAAAACTTTTGACTTGAAATGTAGCTGCTGTTTATTTTATTTAGCTTTTTTTTTCTTTTCAGAGCATTTGTTCCTGCAGTACTGTTGGGGGAAACAGAGCCCAAATTGAATGAGCAATCTGTGAAGACACAAGAGCAACCAACTGTAAGAAATAAAACTAGAAAATTCTCAAGATTTGTGTTTCTTTATCTCCTGAGCTATCTTGTGGCTAGGGTGTGGGGTATTACGTAAAGTGAAATTTATAATTTTAAACTGGCATGAAAAATGAGATTTGTTCGGCAAGTCTATGATAGGAGAAAGATTTTATGACCTGAGTGTATACTTGTGTGCAAATACACACCTCCACATGTCCTTTTTCTGATAGAAACACACATATATGAGCCTATGTGTTTGGGAATTTATATCAACTTATTTTGAAATGTTCTCTTTGACCTGTATGTGTGCTTATACCCCCTTATCTTGTAGGGCATTCCATATATTCTATTTGTATAGAAATCATGTTACCATAAGTTTTAACTGGAGTTTATTGCCCGTTAATATTTTTCCCTCCTTAGAAGTCTGCTAATTCTTGGGTGCGTTATGCATAGCCACCTGTATACTTTGTTATACTCACGGAACTGTACGTTTATGCTTAAGTAGTCAATTCTGCTCCGGAAGGCCATTTCATCTGTATCCATCATGAAATGCATTTGATTTTGGAGATATAATAGATGGTGAATTCATGTCTTGGATTTAATTTCGTTTTCACGTAAAATTAGTCCTGTCTGCCTATTTCTTATCAAGATGGTTATTTTTCTTTGATTTCTTTCAAGGAACTGGCACCTGATTCAGATCAAGGCCGACAAGCTACGCAAGACACTGGAGAGATTTCTACAGACTCCGGTGCCTTGCAGGAGGGAAAAAGCACTGAGAAAGGAAAGGAGAAGGAAGAAAAAGATAAGGAAAAGAGTAAAGATCCAGAAAAAGAGAGAGGGAAAGAAAAAGACACTGATAGAAAAGGAGATACTGAAAAGGAGAAACTTAAAAGTCTTGACGGGACAAATGTAGATGCTTTGTTGCAGAGGCTTCCGGGTTGTGTGAGCCGTGACCTTATCGATCAATTGACTGTAATTACATCTCTGCCATATGTTTCGCGTTCTTTATTACTACAAGTCGACTGATTATATTTAGTCTGGGAAATCCTGTTCTTTATTTCTATTGTTGTTTAGCTTTGATGTCTTAACCTGTATCATGGCGATCTTACCATTTGTTATTATAGGTAGAAGTTTGTTACTTGAATTCAAAAGCGAACAGAAAGAAGCTTGTGAGGGCATTGTTTAATGTCCCTAGGTCTTTGTTGGAACTACTACCATACTATTCTCGCATGGCTGCTACACTATCAACTTGTATGAAGGACGTGTCATCCATGCTCCTTCAAATGCTGGAGGAGGAGTTTAACTTCTTAATTAATAAAAAGGTCCGTTTTGCATCTAAGATATATGTTTATCTTTGGACTTGGGGTGGGTGCCGATGGAATCTGTCTGTCTGTTTGTTTGTTTAATTATTATTATTATTATTATTATTATTATGAGTTTAACTTTTTAATTAATAAAAAGGTCTGTTTTGCGTTTAAGATATATATGTTTATCTTTGGACTGGGGGTGGGTGCCGATGGAATCTGTCGGTCTGTTTGTTTGTTTAATATTTATTAATCATTATTATTATTATTATTATGGGTGTGTGTGTGTGTGTGTGCGTTTTGGGGGGCTGATTTTAACGTTCAGTTGAATTATATCTTGCTGCAGGATCAAATGAACATTGAGACAAAGATTAGGAACATTCGGTTTATCGGAGAGCTATGCAAGTTTAAAATTGCACCAACGGGCCTTGTATTTAGTTGTTTAAAGGTAATATCACAGTTATGAGAAAGATATTATTGCAGTTGGCATTTTCTGCTCTTGTTTTTTAGTAGTGTTCCGTACCCTTGCTCTGTTGGATTTTCTTGATTGTTGTTGAAGAAGGGGGTAGAAAAGTTGTTAATGTTCTTTGTCGAGATTTAAGGTTAAGTTTTATTTTTGATACTTAATGATCGATGACTTTTTTATTCAGGCTTGTTTGGATGATTTCACGCATCACAACGTTGATGTTTCTTGCAATCTTCTGGATACCTGTGGTCGTTTTCTTTATCGGTCACCCGAAACTACTGTTCGGATGGCTAACGTGTTGGAGATATTGATGCGCTTGAAAAATGTGAAAAATTTGGATCCTAGGCACAGCACCCTTGTCGAAAATGCCTACTACTTGTGCAAACCACCTGAAAGATCTGCCCGGATTGCTAAAGTCCGTCCTCCATTGCATCAGGTGGAAATCATTTCAGGGTAAATGCTTTACTCCCAAACTTGCTAGTTTGCGTTGCAACTTCTAAACGACTTCTTTTTTTTTTTTTTTGCGGTATATAAGAAAATTGCTATTTTTAGATCTTGATAAGTCTACAATTGAGCATGTGCTGAGGCAACTTCGTAAATTACCGTGGAGTGAATGTGAGCCATACCTTTTGAAATGCTTTATGAAGGTTCACAAGGGGAAATATGGTCAAATTCATTTGATTGCTTCCCTCACTGCTGGCTTGAGTTGTTATCATGATGAATTTGCAGTAGCTGTTGTTGATGAGGTTCTTCTGCCTCTCCATTGAATCTTCTTTGTTGAGTCGAAATTTTAGTTTTCCTGATGGTAAATCTTGGTCTTTAGGAATAGTGTCTTCTGTGCTTTTCTTCTTTTTATACATACGTGTCCGTCTAGGTGCATCTTTTGTAGTTACGTGATAACCATAAATTCAAACATTATGTTCCATTTTTTATCTCATATTGTCTAGGGGTATCGTCTTTTTGTAGTCATCTGTGGATTTTAAAAGCATATTGGATAGCAATTGTGTCAGAAAAGGAAAAGTGTTACTGGTTTCTCTTCATTTTCTGAGTGTCCTTGAGTTTCTATCATGATGTATTTGCAATAGCTGTTCTCTCTGAGGCTGTTTCTTGCATGCCAGAGGATTCCTTGTTGAGGCAACACCATTTGGCTGTATGCTGTCATGAAATGTGCATACTGAGACTAAAATAAAAATAACACACGTATCTCTCTGTTGGACCTTGGTAAATACGGTTTTTGTCAAATTTTTTATCTTTTTCTACTTTCAGGTTTTGGAAGAGATTCGGCTTGGACTTGAGTTGAATGATTATGGGATGCAGCAGAGACGCATTGCCCATATGCGATTTTTAGGAGAGCTATACAACTATGAGCATGTAGATTCATCTGTTATTTTTGAGACGCTATATTTGATTCTTGTCTATGGCCATGGCTCACCAGAGGTATGAATCTTTTTAAACTTTTGTAAACGTCAGAGGTATGAAATCTTTTTAAACTTTTGTAAACGTTTGTACCTCTTAATGCAAGGCTGTGTTCAAACTTTGAATCATTATATGTCCCTATGCCATTTGGAATGTGGATATGGATATAGATATAACTAAAGCCAATAAATATGCATACGTGACAAATTCGTGAAATACTATAAATCTATCATGCACTTCACGGCATATATAATGTCTCTGATTTCAAACCCTCTTTCCCCCTCCACATCTGCTTTCTCTCTCGACATTTCTTCTGTTTGACTTTTGGTGAGGAAATCCTTGGTATATAAATTGCAGTCTTCTTGCGTGGTGATCTAATTTGATTTTCCCATACTATAGCAAGATCTACTGGATCCGCCAGAGGATTGTTTTCACTTGAGGATGAATATTACTCTTCTTGAAACCTGAGGGCTCTACTTTGACCGAGGCTCTTCTAAAAGGAAACTTGATCGCTTTTTAGTACACTTCCAGAGATATATACTCAGCAAAGGTGCTCTACCACTGGATATTGAATTTGACTTGCAGGTCAGTTAATGCAGTTCTTTTATTATTTCCTTTACAGTGTTGGTTTGAACGTCGTTTGGAGACTTGGATTATTATGTGTTATTAGTTATTTAACTCATCAACCTTCTTAATAGTAGGTTTGGAAAGATCATACATTCTTTATTTTGCATGCGACAGATTTTTGAATGGATCCCAACTAAACCTGTATTCCTTCTTTTTAATGTACTAAGATTTATTTGATTATGCTATTCAATTATCACCTCATGCCTTCGTATGTTAGGGAGATCTCATGCGCAAATCATTTCCTCAGGACTTATTTGCAAATTTACGCCCTACTATGTCACGTTATTCGTCCATTGAAGAAGTTAATGCAGCCCTGATGGAACTTGAGGAGCATGAACACTCTATCTCGACAGACATAACAAGCAGTGAGAAGCTCTCTGATACCGAAAAGGCTTCGAGCCGGAGTTCTTCCAACCCTATATCAGCTAACGGACAGAGTGTTGTAAATGGTAATGAGGAAAATGGTGGGGTGCACGATGACCTTGGGGACAGTGGCGGTGATTCAGAGAGCAACACTCTTGATCCAGAGGGACAGGATGAAGAAGAGTTGGATGAAGAGA
>CAMOHE010043204.1:6964-22477 GCA_946598075.1 Artocarpus hirsutus
CCCAACACCTCAACATAAAACGCGCGTTCGGATAGGAGCTCGAGCTCGACCGAGTGGGTCCCTGCTCGGCGGTGGCTTCCTCCGACGCATTGGGTCCAAGGTGGGCCTCTGCTCAGGGAGAGGGGCAGAGCTTGTATTTTTGCCTCCAGTGAACGAGCGCGTCCCCTAGGAGTCGAACCCGTATCCTCTTGAATAAGAGGGTCTTAGGGTTGCCCCTGGGTACCGATCCATCCAATTCCAGGGGCAACCCTAAGACCCTCTTATTCAAGATGATACGGGTTCGACTCCTAGGGGACGCGCTCCTTCACTGGAGGCAAAAATACAAGCTCTGCCCCTCTCCCTGAGCAGAGGCCCACCTTGGACCCAATACGTCGGAGGGAGCCACCGTCGAGCAGGGACCCACTCGGCAATACGTTCGAGGTGCCCGCTAGGCTCTGGCCGAAGAACCCAACACCTCAACAATGTATATATATTAACTTATATCTATTATTATAAAATTTTGACTCTAATCAAGTACCTCCAGCTAATTCTCTCGCTTTGTCACTGATTATTACCCCCTCTTCTTATACACATAGCATCTTGTCTTTTTCCTTTTATTCCCTAGGTATATATATTATATTTGTATTTTATCCATGGGGCATTTTGAAAAGTAACCTTTTCAAAAAATTTTGTTTGGTCAATGACCACTTTTTTTTTTGTCAGTATTTGGCATAAAAAAAAGCTTTTTGGGCATCAAAACTGTTTTAGTTTTTTTTTTCTTCCTGTTGAGGTTCCTTACCTTACTACAGTCATTTTTCTTATTTAAAAAAAAAAACTAAGACAGCTTACCTGTTTAAAAAAGCATATTTTTTTATGCAAAAAAAAAAAAAAAGAGGTCATTTCTCTAATTTTAAATTTTATTTGGCCCTTTTTTCAAATTTTACCTTTATCCATGCACATCCATAGCCATGCCTTATTTTCATAGAAGCTGTACATAACAAGAAACATGCCATTGTTAGTTCCCTATTTCAATACATATGTACATGTGAAGCTTTTCGGAGGTGAAAAGAGAAGCTAAGGATGGGCCTAAATAGGGGCAAGGCAAAGTAGGATAAGCCTTTTTCTTTACTCTATTTTTTAAAACTTTTTTTATTGGATTATATTTTATTATTTATAAAAATATAATATATATTTTAAATTATATCTTATTATTTTATAAATAACAGATACATAAGCTTACGGTTAAATAAAATGGCTTTTTTTTTTTTTCTTCACTCCCTGTCCCAACAGTGATTCCATCCGGCTTTTATAACGTTGCTGCCACACTATTTGGCGGCGGTAACCTGGACAGATGTCCTTTTCAGGAGCTGATGAGACACTAACCTCTTCGTGCCGGTCACCCATCAATTGCACCGCTTTCTCCTCAGACAGACTCTGGCCGCAACATTAAGTCGATCAAATCAAGGAGATTAGACCTCGAGATGGAACAATTATTAGCTCTAGAAGTTGAAAAGATTGATGGTATAAGTTTGAGCTCTCGAATGAACGTGTGTATAGATTCCCCAAATAATTAGAGATAGCTTGAGCTTTTCTTGCTATCACATCAAGTGAGCGACGTCACATTTATTTTGAGATGAAATTTGGGCCTAAAATTTTTAATGCATGGTTTGTTGTTTCTGGTTTGACTTTTGGCTGAGCTTGAGTTGAATTTAATATAAAACTAATAGCCTCGTTGACAAAATTTATATCAATTAATTTTTAAGTTATAAATAATATAAATTTTTTATATATTACAGTTAGAAAAAATTATTATACTATAAAATTTTTATATATAATAACGTTTATAGTTTTAACCATTATGTTAAACATCTTATAATACTTGATTTTTTTTTTACTATTATAAGATGTCTTCCAATAGATTTATTGAATTAGGTTATGTGATCTTATTATTGTCTTCCATAACTGGACTATGACCTCATAGTAAGTGAGTCTTTTCATATCTTAAAAAATTAGTTGCTTCTTATGAGTTGTACATGGGTTGCATAATCTATTAATAGGGTGTTTGGAAGGTGGTGAGAACCACTTTTATTGTAGCATATGAGAACTTTACACTGTAGCAATTTTTTTTATTGTTACTGTAGCATGTGAAAGTTTTTTACTGTTCATAACTGATTTTGTGGTGGGAACCGCAGTTCCCACCACTTTGTCAAACACCCCCTAAGTGTTGTGTTTATGTTGTTGGATAGTTCTCTAGGCTCGGGGGGAAGTCAACCATTGTACACTATATATAAGCACTGTGATTTTCTTACTATAAAGTGGAACAATATTGATAGATTTCCTTGCAAAATTTTTTGCAACTTGAACACAAAAACTTATCTTTGAGTAAAATCCAATCGATAGTAAATGTCAATTAATGGACAGTAATTTAAACTCGCATATGTCAAGATAAAAAAGTCTAGGCTCTAAGTTGCCAACTTACAAAAAAATTTGGATCCATCGTTGCAAAAAGTTGTGGGACATTGAAATTCATTATTGAGGTCACTTATCCATTGAACAATAATCGTAACGAATTTTAAAATATAAACTCCTATTTATCCAAATTATAAATTCATAGCTTATATTGTCAAACCAATAAGCATAGGGTCACACAAAAAAATAAATAAATAAATAACCAACCAACTAACCCTCACAGATGATGCAAAACTACCCTCTAATTTTTTCTTACTACCACTATTTTTTGGGTTTCAAATTTAATCTTTGAAGTATAGAGGTTGTCTTATTTTCCCCTTCACAACTCAAAGTGACACAAACTTTTACCGTAAAACTTGTCATAAGTTGCAACTTTGGTGCTTCTTTTAATAAAAAATATAATTTTTTAAAAAGTTATTTTAACCTTGCCCCCATCTCGTGACTCCTTGGTAAAAATAATATATTTCAATGAAGCTTGGGTGAAAATGCCACTCGAGCCAAGAGCTAGCCTGTTCTCCAAAAAAATGAGTTGTGAAACAGTATTTGACTAGACATCTAGAAGTAAAGTATTGTTTTTGTTAAGGTTTTCAGGAACGGTACCAAAGAAATGTGATGGGATATGGGACTTGTGATCAAATGAGGAGGCGAGAAAGCATTTGCAGGTTTTTCCCAAAGAAAAAAAGAAAAAAGAAAAAAGAAAAAGCAAATTAAAAGTCAACTTCGTTCAGATTAACTATATTTTCCTTTGTAAAACAATCACGTGAACATATGCAACAAAAAGAGTAAAGAAGCCACACAACACAGTTGGGCTAAAAATTAATAAATAATATTATATGTTTTTAAAATATACAGTAAATAACATATCATAAAAAATTAAGATTGATCTCATTACATTTGAAAAATAAACTCCTCTTCGTCTTACTCTCCTCCCTCGTTAACAACTAGGGAAATGCTATATTTACATGTATTTTTATATAAATGAAAAAAATTTACCATTGACATTGCTAGTCATCATCTGCAACTGGCACCCAGAAAATACTACATTTACATATAAATATTGTATTTTTATGAAGATTCAAAAATTTAGACATCATCGGCATCGATGACATCATCCGTAACTAAGAAATACTGTAGTAGCATATAAATACAAAAATTTGCGAGTGACTTTACCGATGTTAGGAAATACAGTATTTAAATAAAAATATCATATTTCCATGTACAAAGTGTTCCGACGACTTCATGAAATACAATAATTTATTGTTGACCTCATTAACGGTTGAAAAATATAATATTGTCATGAGAAAACTGTATTTCTATATAAATACAAAAGTTTACTAGCGAAGTCGCCAGACATCACTAACACTGACAGTCGATAAATACATGGATATATCATATTTATCATGTAAATACAAAAGTTTTCTAATGACCTCTCTAGTTGTTAGGAAAAATAATATTTACACAAAAATATTATTTTTCTAGGTAAATATAAAAGTTTACCAGCTACGTCACCATTGGTCAGAAATACTTTATTCCTCAGTTAATAATATATTAACTAGGAAATACAACCTCAAGAAATACAAAAAAAAAAATTACATTGCAAAAGAAAAAGATAAAAATAAACGAACATCTTCATTAAAAGCCTGTTTTAGATCTCAAAAAAAAAAAAAAAATCTGCTTCACATCTCTATTTCTCTATTTCAGTTAAAAAAAAAAAATGAAAAAACTAAATATGATGTTAAGGGCATAGACAAACCTGGAGCGACGATGTTGCATTGGCGACCGCGGAGAAAGCAACAATCACGTGCTCACCGGCAAACATTTATTCTCGTATATTGACTCCACCTCCATCTCTCTTTATTCAGAAACCAAATTCAATCGTAAAAAAGGGACAAATTTCAAGCCAAATCCACAACAAACGAGCATTTTGTTATTTCTATTTCAAGATCCAATCAAAAAAATAGAATGGATAGCTAATTGAATTAACGAAAACATCATCATATAAAGGATAAGCAAAAGGATTTTGTCCTCTCTTTCTCTTAGAAGCTATAGCTTTAGAAACCTAAAATTTACGGATTTTAATGTGTAAAATAAGCAGCTAGATCAGAGAAAATATCTCTGCATTCCGAGCTAAACGAGCTCATTAATGGTGGAATCTAGAGCTTGGCTATCTTCTTCCTTGGCCAACAACTTAACTTCTTGAACGACATGAATCCTTCAACAACTTCTCAGATCGGTCGTGTACATGTCCCAAATTGGCGTCGGAGGCAAAGACTGCGGCAACTTTTTGAGGTACGGGTTTTGATGGAAGAAGAAGGAGAAGGGAAGAGGAGGAGAGGAGAGACATCCTGTGACATCAAAGAATTTCTAGTACATTATATGTACAATAATTAAGGATTATGTTAAGTAATTTATGTCTAAATTTTGTTTACTAAATTCTATGCTCGAAAATTTGTTAAGTAATTTGAGAGTAATTTTAATTGCCACAATGATGATTGTCTGAATCCAATTTTTGTGACAAATTTAATGAGAGTATATATAAAAGTTACGAGATTAAAAATTATACCATAATCTTAAGCAAAATATAAATTACATGAAAATGTGATATAAAAATAATATTGTATGAGGTTATACGGCATAAGGAAATATTGTATAAAAATATAAAAATTATACAGTATAAAAATTAAGTAGTATAAAATTATACAGTATGAGAATAATACAATACAAGGATTATACTGCATAAAATTAAGTAGTATCAAAATTATACTACAAAAAGTTAAGTAGTATGAGAAATATACTATGTAGAGGATATGGATGAGTAAGGAATACTGCGAAAGTTTATAATAGTATAGAAAAATGAACCAACAATATAAGAAAAATACATTATAGTATAAATTTATACTGTGCAAAGGTATGTGGGACACACCAAAGTAGCACCTTTGGGTGAAAAAATTGGCCACATCTACCCCCATAAATGACACGGTTTTATTGTTGGAGGAGCAAGTTTTCTTTAATTAAAATTAGGCCCTAAACCAAATAAATTTGCAAGTAAGGGCCCAAGTGATAAGGATAAGCAAAAATTGTCATCATTTTGCATGAATTATGAAGAAAAACTCACTCTCTCAAATATTTTTCAAAAATATAACCTCAAATCCATCCTTGAAGACAAGTTCAAGTGTTCTAATGTAAGGATTAGTCACTTTTGGAGGTAAAATCTAAATTTTTTCTTATGGCTTTTGGTGGTTTTCTTGAGTTTTTGGATGGTTTTGGTGGGATTTTGTTATGAATTGTGTCAAGGAGAAATAACAAAGTTTAAATACTCAGGAAGAGGATAAAAAAAATTGGGGAAATCTCTTAGTAAAAAGCTTAAAACTAGCTTTGAAAATTTGTTAATTTTCATGAGTTTTATGATTAGTTTTGTAATATATTGAATTGTGGCATGTAAAAAAGATCCAATAGTATGATTATGTGAATTGTTATATGTATGATGATGATGATGATGGAAAGATAGAAACTAGGGTTTAATGGTAAAAAGATAAAGTTTGATAAAAAAAAAGAAGATAAAGTATGATATGCTAGACATGTATGCTCTAAGGAGTAAAAATATAATATGTTTTTGGAGACACTTTTATCAATAAAGAATTTATTTATTATTTATAAACCAAATCTTGTCCTCTTTACATTCATATTTGTTCAATGTATGTTAAGTAAACAAAAGTCTAAGACTGTCAATCAAAACTTTTAAGAATTGGACATATGATGGAAAGATTATACAAAAAAAATGATTCTTAAGATGACGGTCTAAATCATAAGATCTGTAATTGAGGGAATAAAGTTAGGCGCTTTATTCATGCAAAGATTGTTATGTTGTCTATATCCTTAACGGGAGATAGTTTGTCTTGACCATCGGAGGTGGACTCCCTGAATAGAAACATTGGCACATTGTTATAGGTGACGATGTGTTGGATCGGGACAAAAAGTGAATTGATTTAGATTACTAATTTTGTCTCGGCAAATTGATTCACTTTACACAATCATATGTATTGTATCGTAATCCTGAGATGAATAATGGGCCTATTGTCTTGACTTATATCTTTTGATGTGCTAAAGGATGACATCCACATTTTAATAGTGATACGCATGCCAGTAAGTTGGAGGTATGACTCTTGATAGCGTAGACCTATTATTCATAGATATCGAATCCATAGCTCCTCTTTAGGAGTAGTTGATATCCTCTTATATGCGTTATCCTATAATTAGAAACTAGAGCATTCAACCATTTGGATATATAAGTGTAACCAAATGGTATACCGTCTATAGATGGTAAGTTTTTTGATAGTGAGATAATAGAACGTAAGATAAAAATAATCAGAAAAGTAAGAGAGAACTTGTCCTTAAGCTGATTATGGATATCCTATGGGGATACGATACATTATGATATGTTATGGAGACTTAGCTATACGGGCTTCGTAATTCTATATAGTTCGAGAGTGCAGCTCCAAGCTTTTAGTGGAGTAGCATTAAAGTTGATAATTATGAAATGTATATCTGGGATACTGGGTTGCATAATTATCGAGAGCTTAAACTATATAGGTCCATCAGGTCCCTTTTGCTAGCTCATAAAAAATATTGTAACGATATGGTGTGCTTTTGAATTGTTGAAAATAAAATTGAAAAACTACATAAAAGATTTATTTTCTAGATGTTGTGATCTTTGCAAAAATCTAGTGGCTTTAGCAGTAGGCCGAACTATCATGATTGGTAGGCCAACCTGAAAAGATAGGCATGCCGACAGAGAGCTTTAATTTTTCAAAAAAGGTGCATTTTTCAATGCAGTTTTGATTTTATTTTTGGGACAATTCTGAGAAATATTAAATTTGAATATGACTGAAAATATGGAGTATTTGATCTATGCGGGACTGAAGACTTGAAGATGAACATTACGTGAAGAAGGATACAATTTGAAGATTCAAAAATGAAGAATCGATAATATGTTTCCATTATTTTCTTGTAATCTTTGTTTTCTTTTCTCAAAGGTGGAACCATAATATTACGGTTATTTATTATTATTTTGCTTGTAGCTTTGCATGATTGCTTTGCTTATCTACATTATAATATGATTTGTCATGTATATTGATAACATATCATATAGAATAGGGAGTGCCGCTCATTAAAAATTGTTCATGCATGTTATAAAATAAACCTTCATTTTAAAAGAATGAGTGGGAGAAGGTTTTTAAAGAGAGAACTTACAGCCTCTATCGTTGGTCCATAGGTAGCACATGGTGGCTCTAACCCCTAAGAAGGGACTTCATCAATGTACTAGGTTGTATCTCTGAGAGAATATGGTATTTTAGCATGATTTATCGTTGCACACCCCTAGGTGGTGATTATAAATCATGGATAAAATATTAAAACGATGGTTATACACTCATGTTGATTTTATTATTAACCTCCCCTAAGAGCTCTGTTGATAAAATTGATGCCCATAGAAATGATTATTAATATATGCTAGATCATACAGGTCTTGGATGGCGTATATTAATTAGGAGGGGATCTGTTTTCCTGATTAAATTTGGCAAGACTCCCCTAGGAGCTTGTTGAATTCTAAGTTGAGAATTATCGTTGTAAAGTTGTGATATTTTCAAGGTTTTGACATATAAACACATTTGTATGTTTTACAAGATTGTGTTATCTTACTAAATTATTATGATATGTTTGCTTATGTTTAGTATATGATTCTTTATTGTAGATTAAAGAATTCTAAAAACACTTTATCTTTGATACTTGATTAAAACCAATTACTAGTGAGAATTTTAATTATTGGAAACGGAACCTAAATATCGTCTTATCCTTTGAGGAACTAACATTTGTTTTAACCATACCATGTCCTTCCAAACCTTCTGAGGAATCCATTAATGAGCAAATCCAAGCGTATCATCGCTGGATAAATGCTAACGATCAAGTCTGCTGTTATATTATGGCTAGCATGAATAATATACTACAGGCTCAACATGAAGATTATAAGACTGCTAAGTAGATCTTGGATAATCTTGAAGACATGTTTGGAGGCCAGGCCCTAACAAAACAGCAATGGGCACTTTGGAAACTTTTAAACTGTAAGCAAAGACCAGGGACATTTGTGAAGGAGCATATGATGGTGGTCATAGGCTACCTTGCTAAGGCCCAAGCCCATGGTGCTAATATTGATGCCGAGTCACATATGACTATAGTTTTTTGGACTCTGTCAAAGGAGTTCATCCCATTTAGAGCTTATTTGAGCAATAGACAGGATGTGACCTTAATGGAGTTGATAAAGCAGTTACAGGAGTTTGAAAATCTGATCAAGAAAACTCCTGCTAGTGGAGAGGTTAACTTGGCAGGTGCATCTAGTTTCAATCCTAATCCAAGGAATAGAAGGAAGCAAAAGGCTGAGAACGAAAAGGTTGGGCACATAAAGAAGAATTACAAAGACTTTCTTTCCAAAGGAGGTAGGTGTAATCTTCTAGAAACTTGTTCAGTTGAAGAATTAGGTGACACATGGGTCATAGATTCTAGAGCAACTAATCATGTTTGTATTTCTCTGGAGGGATTCCAAGAAACGAGAAGTTTACTTTGTGAAAACTTCATGTTTTTAATGGACGATGGATCCTTGGTCTTAGTTGAAGTAGTGGGAGACATTCATCTATATTTTGATAATTGTAGGGATTTAATTTTACAAGATTGTGTTCCTAATTTAAAAGGAATTTAATTTCTATAGCTTGTTTATTTAAAGACTCCTATTTGGTTTCTTTTAATAATAAAGTAGTGATTCGTAAAAATAAATCTTTTATCTGTTCTAGATAGATGCAAAATAATCTATATTTTATCAAACCTAAGATGGACTGCTTAATCCTGAGATGAATGATAATAACTTTAAAAGACTAAAAACTTCTTGCTAAATAAGACTTATCTTTGGCATTTGTGACTTGGTCATATTAACTTGAATATGATTCAAAGATTGGTAAGCGATGGACCTTTAAGTCACTTAAAAGTGGAATCTATACCACAATGTGAATCTTGTTTAAAGGGTAAAATGACCAAAAGACCATTTGGGTCTAAGGGCAATAGGGTCGAAGAGATTCTAGAACTTGTGCATAGTGATGCTTGCGGATCGATGAACATCAGGGCACGAGGAGGGTATGAGTACTTCATTACTTTTATTGACGATTACTCAAGGTATGAGTATGTATACCTGATGCACCATAAAAGCAAGACTTATGACAAGTTCAAGGAGTTTTGGGCTAAAATGAAAAAGCAATTAGGTAGACCCATAAAGGCACTTTGATTTGATCGAGGTGGTGAATACATTTCTGATGAGTTCTTAGGACACTTATTAGAGAATGAGATTTTATCCCATTTGATTGTGCTGGGAGCTCCGTAGTAGAATGGTGTAGTGGAGAGAAGAAAAAAGACTTTGTTGGACATGGTTAGGTCTATGATGAGTAATTCATCATTACCATTGTCCTTTTGGAGATATGCACTGTAAACTGTGTGTTATCTTTTGAACAATGAGCCTTTAAAATCGATTCCTAAACTCCTCACGAGTTGTGGATAAGCAAGAAGACATCCTTAAACCATATTCACATATGGGAATGTTGGGCTCATGTCCTATTTAGTCGGGAGTTTACGTGTTTGTAAGATATCCAAAAGGAACTAAAGGGTGTTATTTCTATAACCTAAAGAAAAATAAAGTTGTAATTTCAACTAATGCAACTTTCCTTGAGGAGAGTTACATGGATGACTTTAAGCCTTGAAGCAAAATGGTGCTTGAGGAGATGAGGAATGATTCAATCACTCCAGGGGTTCCGATAGAAACCACTCTAATCAGTGTAGAAAAACCAAATGAACCCGAACAACAATCTAAGGAGCTTCGACGCAGTGGGTGGATCAGGCATCCACCTGAAAGGTATATGTTCAATGGTGAGGCTTTCTTGGCTGAACCAGATGAACATGACAGGGATCTTTACACTTACACGGAGGCTATGGAAGATCTAATTTAAAACTCTAGACAGAGGCCATGAACATAAAGATGAAGTCTATGGAAACTAATCAGGTCTGGAAGCTTGTAGATCTTCCCGAGGGGTAAAACCCATAGGATGTAAGTAGATCTATAAGAGGAAAAGAGGAGTGGATGGAAATGTTGAAACCTTTAAGGCTAGTCTGGTAGCTAAAAGATATATGCAAAAGGAAGGAATCGATTACGAAGAAACCTTTTTGCCTATAGCCATGCTTAAATCCATCCGGATTCTCTTGTCCATAGCTATCGCTCTCGATTACAAGATTTGGTAGATTGATGTCAAGATGGCCTTTCTAAATGGCTATCTTGATGAGTCCATTTATATGAAACAACCAAACGGGTTCAAGGTCAAGAGTCAGAAAGGGAAGGTTTGTAAGCTGCTAAAATCAATATATGGACTTAAGCAGGCTTTCCGTTCTTGGAACATAAGATTTGGTCAAGTGATCAAAACTTTTAGGTTCGTACAAAATGTGAACGAACCATGTGTGTACAATCACATTAAGGATAGGAAGGTGGTTTTTCTACTGCTCTATGCAGATGACATTCTGCTAATTAGCAATAAAGTTGGAGCATTGTCATCGATCAAATTATGGTTAACCAAGTAATTTGACATGAAGGACTTGGGTGAGGCTAATTTTATTCTCGATATCCAAATCTTTCGGGATAAGAAGAACAAAATAATAGCTTTGTTCTAAGCTGACTACATAGACAAGATTCTCAAGAGGTTTGCAATGTAAGATTCGAAGAAAAGTGGGCAACCATCTAGGTTTGAAATTACTCTTTCTAAGAAAGACTATTCAAAGTCTGAGGAAGAAAAAGAATACATGAAGAAGGTACCTTATGCTTCGGCAGTGGGTAGTCTCATGTATGCCATGCTTTGCACGCGATCGGATATTTGTTATGCGATTAGAATTGTAAGTCGATTTCAGGCGGATCCGGGACCGAACCATTGGGTTGCAGTCAAGCATATTTTCAAATACTTGAAAAGGACTCCAGGGTATATGCTTGTGTATTCGGGTGAGGACCTAACCCTTCTAGGATACACTAATTTAGATTTCCAATCTCGTCTGGATTCTAGGAGATCGACTTCAGGTTTTGTGTTTACTCTGGGTGGCGGTGCCATTAGTTGGTGAAGTGTGAAGTAAGATTGCACTTCAGATTCAACGATGGAGGCCTAATATGTGGCAGCTAGTAATGCTTCGAAAGAAGCAGTGTGGCTTTGCAAGTTCCTTGGGATCTTAAGGTAGTATGAATAAGGCGGTATCACTGTACTGTGATAACAGTACAACGGTAGCTAATACTAAGGAACCAAGATTTTACAAGAAGAGTAAGCATATTGATCGAAAGAATGATGTGAAAAAGGACTTCGTAGAAGGCTGGCATGTCGCTATGTGCAAAATCGCATCAGAGGACAATTTAGATAATCCATTCATGAAGACATTTACTAGGAGAGTCTTCAAGAGGCATGTAGAAGCTATGGAGATGTAAGATTTATCATGTTTACTCACTTAGTGCAAGTGAGAGATTGTTAGACGTGCATGCCCTAAGGAGTATGCCCTAAGGAGTAAAAATATAATATGTTTTTGGTGACATTTTTGCCAATAAAGAATTTATTTATTATTTATATACCAAATCTTGTCCTCTTTAAGTTCATATTTATTGAATATATGTTAAGCAAACAAAAGCATGAGATTATCAGTCTAAACCTTTAAGAATTAGGCATATGATTCACAGATTATACGAAAGACACGATTTTCAAGGTCACAATCTAAATCATAAGATCCGCAATCGAGGGAATAAAGTTAGGCACTTTATTCATGCAAAGATTGTTATGTTGTCTATATCTATAACGGGAGATAGTTTGTCTTGACCATCAGAGGTGAACTCCATGAATAGAGACATTGGCACATTGGCATAGATGACGATGTGTTGGATTGGGACATAAAGTGAATTGATTTGGATTAATAATTTTGTCTCGACAAATTGATTCACTTTAGACAATCATATGTGTTGTACCTTAATCCTGAGATGAATATTTAGCCCGTTATCTTGACTTATGTCTTTTATGTGACAAAGGGTGGCATCCACATTTTAATAGTGGTACGTATACCGGTACGTTGGATGTATGACTCTTGATAGCGTAGACCTATTATTTATTGATATGAAATCTATAGCTCCTCTTCAAGAGTAGTTGATATCCTTTTATATGCATTATCCTATAATTGAAAAACTAGAGTACTTAACCATTTGGATACATAGGTGCAATCAAATGATATATCGTCTATGGATGGTAAGTTTTCTGATGATGAAATTTTATTTCTCACTCGAGATTCTTGGGATAGAGCCTCAGTTTTAATTCAAATAACAGAATAAAGAAGTTATCCAATTAAAATAGTCATATCTAGATAATCTTTAGAAAAATAAATATTCCTAACAATTTAACAAGTTTATCTTGAATTAATTTATTCAAAATTAATCCAACCGATAAACAAACACAAATTATCTGATTCTGATAATTCAACAAGTTTAACTTGAATTAATTTATTCATAAAATTAATTCAACAGATAAACAGACATGAAATATCTGATCCTATCGAATTTCAACCAATTTGATAATTTGACATAAGTCACCAATTATAAGAAAAGCATACCGTATCGTTGCAAGATTTTTTATGAGCTAACAAAAAGAACCTGATGGACCTATATAGTTTAAGCTTCCAATAATTATAAAACCCAATATCCCATATATACATTTCATAATTATCAACGCTAATGCTACTCCACTAAAAGCTTAGAGCTGCACTTTCGAACTATACAGAATTGCGAAGCTTATATAGTTAAGTCTCCATAACATGTCATAATGTATCGTATCCCTATAAGATTATCCATAATCAGCTTAAGGACAAGTTCTATCTTACCTTCCTGATTATGTTTACCGCAAGTTCAGCCTGCTGACTGAGCCTTAAATAAATCATGTGTTTTCATGCAAATTTTATCTTATATTTATCCTGATTTGATACTGATTCAAATTTTCAAGGCCCTATCTGATAAGGACTAACTCTTGGGCCCAACCTCTATAAAAAAAGGGAATGAGACTCATTATTGTTTAGATCATTTGAGAGATTAAGAGTGAGACTCTACTGATGGGACTCTATAACTCCCTGAGAGCTATTGTTCACACATTACGAACTATAGCTTCGGGTCTTCTCAATTGATTGGAAGGAGAGTCAACGAGAAAAGGCTAAACGACGTACGCCTACATACACTGTGATCGTAGATAGAGAATAGCAAAGAAGACCAGTGCTTGAGTCTTTTCTAGAACATTATACTCTTCATGGATTACAAGAGCTTTTCTACATTTATGAGGTTAGTAAACTTTAGTTAATTTATGTATATAGTGTGTCAAACTTGTATTTTGAAAAATACTCTAGTATAAAAAATTTTAAAATTCCGCTGCATACTATTTTGCTAACATAATAAACTTTGTCATAAACACAAAGTTTTAGCATTCTATATTTTTGACAAAATGATTTTGGATTATGGCATGAAAAAAAAAAATATTATGGCATGTTTAGTTTGAGTGCTAGTTGATGATGATGAGATTGAAGGACTGAAGAATTAAAGGTTTTACACAAAAATAAGAAAGTTTGTTAAACTTTATAAAAAATGTAGTGTTTGACTAGTTTTCAAGGAAATGTGTTTGATATTAGCTTAGAGGTTGAATTATTTTTTGAGTACAACACGAGATTTACTGCAAACATTAGGACAGACAATTTTCATGAAGAAATCTAGTCCAATTCTGATTGGATCATGCTGAAAAATATGGATTTTGGCTCTGCATGGTATGAAGATGAATGATTTTTAAGAAAAGTTAAAATATGAAAGTGTTAGGTCTTGTCGAAACAATTGTAAATTGCGAATAGTTTAAGAAAATTCTACACAAATTTTAAGTTATGAGTTTTACGATATATGAATCACAAAACTTTGAAATAAAGAAATTTTATAAAATTTTTCAAATATGACCATAAAAACTTTAGTAAGTTTTAATCCTTGTAAAAAATAGGACATTGTAGTATAAGATGGGTATTTTTGGTCCTAGGAAAAAAGTCAAGATTTTATGTTTTTGGTCAAAACTATAATCTAGAATGGGAATTTTTACTGTGTAAAAATGGTTTTTGTTATAGTTATTAGCATCCAATAATTTTATGTTTGAAAGCTCAAAAGAATTTGGGAATTTTATAGAAAAAACACGTTAAGGACAAAATCATCAAGATTTTGATATTACGAGTCAAAACTGCATAGTTTTGATAAACTAGATTTTTTGCAAAAAGAAAATTGATGTTTTATTTTTTGCAATGTTATGAGTAGTATGAAAATTTAAAAAGTTTTTTAAGACCCGTCAAGAGCAAAATGATAAGTTTTCATAAAAACGACCAAAATCGATTCCAGAAGGTCCAATTTAAGAAAACACCCTTTACCAGAAATTTTTTCGTAACCCATAAGTATTGGGATGGCAAAGTAAAATGAGGAGTTTAGTTATGTAGTGTTCAAATTACGTGACTTACGAAATGTGATAACCCGCCGTTTTGGGCAGTCACTTAACTTTCTTAAACATCATTTCTTAAATATTAATCTTACTTAGTAAGAAAAATACTGAATAATTTTTTTTTCCTTGTAACATACTTTAAAACATGCTTAAAAGCTGTTACAACTTCTATTGCAACTTGAGTTGAGACATTGCTCAACATTTGACTTTAAAACCATTTCAAATCTTTCTTAAAACTTAATAACAAACATTAAAAATCATTTCTTAAATATTAATCTTACTTAGTAAGAAAAATACTGAATAATTTTTTTTTCCTTATAACATACTTTAAAACATGCTTAAAAGCTGTTACAACTTCTATTGCAACTTGAGTTGAGACATTGCTCAACATTTGACTTTAAAACCATTTCAAATCTTTCTTAAAACTTAATAAGAAACATTAACTAAATCATAACTTAAAACT
>CAMOHE010043204.1:22497-34284 GCA_946598075.1 Artocarpus hirsutus
GGAGTTTAGTTATGTAGTGTTCAAATTACGTGACTTACGAAATGTGATGACCCGCCGTTTTGGGCAGTCACTTAACTTTCTTAAACATCATTTCTTAAATATTAATCTTACTTAGTAAGAAAAATACTGAATAATTTTTTTTTCCTTATAACATACTTTAAAACATGCTTAAAAGCTGTTACAACTTCTATTGCAACTTGAGTTGAGACATTGCTCAACATTTGACTTTAAAACCATTTCAAATCTTTCTTAAAACTTAATAAGAAACATTAACTAAATCATAACTTAAAACTTAACTTTATAATTATATAAAACATTTTATAAAATATACCTTAAAACTTTGAAAATATTTCTTAAAACTTTGATTTTCTTAAAACTTTAAAAAACTACATCAAATAGTGGGAAAAAATTTCTCTTGAGCAATGGAAATATGTTGTAGTGGTATCCATACTCAAATCTTCGCATCTATCCTCCACAACACCGAGCTCTTCAAACAGGTCCTACTGGCCACCCATAAGACTACCTACATCATGAAGGTACTTTTAATGAGTTTTCGCTCAGTAAGTTCAAACATAATCTCACAAATCATTAAAACATGCTTTATAAGCTTTTCTTATAAAAACCTTTCTTTTAAAACATTTTTCATAAAACATTTCTTAAACATTTTTTCCTAAAACATCCTTTATAAACCTTTTCTTGTAAACATAAAAATGTTTTTCATAAACATTTAGGTAAAACGTTTTTCAGAATATTTTTCATAACATATAAACATTTCATAACAAGGAATACAAGCAAAATCAAAATGTATGATTCTATTTATGCTCAATTATGAACTTTCAATTATGAGCATCTTATGATCATTCTTTATCTTTACTTTCAATATGTAAACTTTAGTGTTTATACGAACATCATTAAATATAAGAACATTAACATGTTGCTTCCCTTGTGGAAGACTTAACACCATCGAATACCGAGGTTATAGCTTTAACTTCACTTGTATACCTCATATCAAGAAGGCTGGTATGACATTTTCTTTTTATCTTTACTTTACCTTCTTTTTAATTTTAGTAAGCATATCAAATGCCAACACATCATATGCAGAACATTTACAAATCATAACTTGTACTCTTTAAAACTTTGTGCATTTCACATGCAAGCATAGTTTAAGAATAATAATTGCAAATACATTGTAAACCTTTACTTAATCTTTTAAACTTTATGCATATTAAATACAATCATGCTTTAAACATAATAGTTGCAAGTACATTGTAAATCTTGGTTTAAACTTTAAAACCTTTTGCATAACAAACATAAACATACTTTAAAAACAACTTGCATAACGATTGCAAACACATTTACAAACATATATATAAGCATTTGCAAATCATTTACTTCATGCTGTAAGTAAGGTTTGAACTTACCTGGTTTTAACTATAGCATTCCCGTCTCATTCCTTTTCCTTTTATTAGTTGGCTTCTGCGTCATGATCAAACGACACCTTACGTTTTAGTTAACTTTTCATATTTTCAATTTGCTTGATTGATAACAAAACTTAATCATTAATCGTTCATTCCTTTTTATTTAACTTGTATACTATCGATTTACTTTCTTTTACTTTGCTTTATAACCCGTTGAGGTTACCTTTCTCTTTACTTAACTTCGTAACCTATTGAGTTATCACTCTTTTTACTTCACTCTGTAATCCATCAGGCTACCTTTTTCTTTACTTAACTTTGTAACCCACCAGGTTACCTTTCTTTTAACTTAACTTAAACACCCCTTAATTAAACTTCCTGTCTCATGTGACGGTTTCGTTACTTAACGTAATCTGGAACATTTTCCATAGAGCGTTTTGCTAATTTGGAGTCTTTGACTCCGTTTTAGCCACTTCCTAAAAAATAACGATTTTACCCTAAATGGGTTTTTCTTAAAGTTCGTAACTTATTAAACTTTTTGCTTAAATTTTTCTTTTATTTCTTACATGTTATGAACAAATTCCCACTAAGGAGCGTTTTCGACATCGAGCGTTTTAGGTCCGTTTTGGCCTTTTTTACAAAATGACCATTTTGCCCTTGACAGGTCAACTTTTGGAACCCATTTTAAAACATAACTTCCATTTCTTTATATCTCATAATATTATGGAAAACAAAAATAACAATTTTCCTTTCAATTAAATCTGTTTTGTCAAAACTTTATAGGTTTGACCTGAAAGTTGAAGATCTTTGCGTTTTTGCCCTTAACGTTTGTTTTTTTTTTCTTTTATTCTTTACTTGATTAAACTCTTAATCTTTAAACACATAAACCCTGTGGTTACTCACTCCCCATAGAAGTGCAAAAACCTAATGTTCCTTGGTAAAAACCCAATTTCACAGAACTTTACGGTTTTAGCTCGAAACATAAAAATCTTAACATTTTTGCCCCCAGCACCAAAACTACCACTTTATACGAAAACATTTAGTTTTTTATAAGGAATAAAACTTACAAAAGCTTCTTGATTGAATTTTAAACATTTCATAACGTTTTTATTTCATGAAATTTTGTGCTCAAAATTTCGTAAAATTCAAAACTCCTCAACCGAGTAGAGTTTTGACAAACTGTCTCCCTTGTCTAACAGTTTCGATGAGATCTACAACTTTCATAGTTTAACTTTCCTAAAATTCTAATGTTACAGTGGACTTTTTGGCTGATTTTTAAATCTGTCAAATTTTTACAAAGAAAATCAGCCAATTTTTACAAAACTTTACAATTTAGTCCTTTTAGAATTTTACAAAACTTTGTCCACAAAAGTTGTTTCCCTCACTGTTTTGGCAAATCCTATACTATGTTTGGAAAATAAATTGGCCTTTATGCCCTCAAAACCCCATTCTTTTGAAAACTAGTTAAACTTTGTATAAAATACAAAGTTGATCAAATTTCTACTTTTAAGCATAAAACCCCTACTTTCTTTCTTTCTATTATCATCATTATTAATATAAAACACAAAACAATCATGCCATAATATCCATCTTACATGCCATAGCTCAAAAAAATTTATCAAACACTTGGCATCCATGTTTATAACATAAACTTTCAAGTATAAAATTTAGAGATTTACCTAAACTTTACCAAGCTTTTTGATCCCCCTTGCTAAGCTCAAAACTTTGTTATGTCCTTTCCACAAAAACCATGATAAAACCCAATCAAAACCCATCTAAAGTTCAAGAGAAACATCAAAATCCCTGAGAAAAAGCTTGAACTTTTACCTCTACTATTGCGTATCCTTGATGTTCAACACTTAAACTTGCTTCAATATATGATTTGAAGGCTTATGCATTGAAATTCTTGAGGGAATTCTATGGGAGGGGCAGTTTTCTTTGGGGAAGAAAGTGAACATTTTTTTTTTGGTTCTTATTACATTAATCAAATGATGAGTAAAACTTGATTTTTTACCAAATTTGATAACTCGCCATCATTAGTCATCACTTAACATCATTTTTCCACCTTAAAGGTGGCACCTAGGTGGGTCCAACATTAATTCTTACACAGTCTAAATTTATACTGACAATATTTTTCTTATACTACCGGTATTCTTTTCAATACAATTCATGAGGTCCCACAACCTCTTATACTTATTCACATCCACCACTTAATGTAATTCTTATATTGTTTAACTTTGTACAGTCAAAATTTATACTGATAGTATTTTTCTTATACTGCCAGCATATTTTCTATACTATTACCAGTTTACATAGCATGTCTTACTCATTCATGTCCTCTAAATAGTATTATTCTTATATTGCTTTAACTTTAAACAGTCTAATTTTTATACTGCTTAACCGTAAACAGTCTAGTTCCTACATTGCATTACTTTTGCAATGAATTTTTCAAATTACATAACTTCGTCATGTATTTCCTTACACTGTATTATTCTAATATTGTATAATTTTTCATATTATTATCCAGTATTTTTCTTAAACTGTTTTTTTTATCTTAACATTTATTGCAATACATTTTGGAATGGTTAAGCTTTCCAGCTTATTTCCATATTTCTATGGCATGATTTTTACCATTAAAAATCTCATTTTTCTTATGGACTTTATCATAAAAATTAGATTAAACAATAATCCTTGTAATACATTTTGCTTAACATAATCCTTAAGTTATTGCATGTTTAATATACTAGAAATGCTCGGGTGTCACACGAAAAACCCGATAGGAGTGAAATCATCATTTTTCATAAAAACTAGTAAAACAGACCCTGATCTCTCTGAATTAGCAAAACACCCTTAGACAGAAAATGTTCCATAACATGCTAAGTTATGAAACCATTCAGTGAGAAGCAAACTTTGACTAAAAGAACGCTTAATTAAGCAATTTAAAAATAAACTGACAATGTAGTTTCATGATAATTTCTAATAGTCAACAGGACAGAAAGTCGACTAATAGAAGAAAAACGGATAAAGTTGGAATGCTAGAGCATCAAACAAGTAAGTTTTAAACCCCACCTATGGCATCAAGAAAATGATTTTCCAATATTTTATATATGTTTTACAGATGTTGCTTTTGTTATACGTAATGTTTTAAAGTTCAAGTCATGATTTGCATGCTAATTGCAATTGTTGTGTTTAATATTTCGACATCAAGTTATGTTTTATATGTTCACTAAAAAATAAGATTGGTACTCAAAACCCTCAAGTTAAGATAAGAAAAGTGTCGTACCAGCCTCCCGATCCAAGGAAAATGTCATGCTAAGTTATATTATAGCCTCGGTGTTCAATGGTCTAGTACGTTTGGTACATATACTTGGGCCCTTAGTTGAACAAAGTTAAGAATGATGATGAAACATTTATAAAAGAAAGTAAATGGAATCATACCTTACGACTTTACTTGTTTTCCTTTTAAGAAGTGTTTTTATGAATAGTGTTATGAAAAACATTTTACAAGAAATGTTTTTATGAAGAATTTTTTGTGAAAAACATTTTATAAGAAATGTTTAGGAAAAACATTTTATGAGAAATGTTTTATGAGAAATATTTATAAAAATTGTTTGGCGTGAAAGGTTTATAGAGAAAAGTTTTATTAATAATATTTTTAATGTTTTGTGAGATATGTTTGAACTTACTGAGCATAAGCTCATTACAAGTTCTTTCATGTTTGTTAATAATATTTAATTTCATTCATAAGCTATTTTTAGACTATTTTAAATTCTGATACTAATTTGTAAGGTTAAAAGATTTGAGAATGTGGATAAAGTGAGTCAACTGTCATTGTCTGGAAGCAATAGATTAACTCAGTTTTTAGGTTGCTAAGCTCTTATGGATTGTTTTTGGCAGTGACCTATTGGGATGCCCAAAGATGCTAAAATGAAAGTTTTCTTCCATGGCTTTTCTGCAAACCCAGTGCTTAGAGAAGAGTCAAAAATTAGTTTCACTTGAGTAGATAATAATGTAAACTTCCTTCATATTATTGTCAACTTTCCTGTTGATTTTCATGCCATTTTAATCGCCAAATGTAGGTATAATACACATGTTGTTCTTTTGAATGGAAATGGGGGGTTTTTTGATGGTTACAGAAGGCCTGTTTTCGGCTCACCTTTCCCTACGCAGACTCAAAATTAACTAGTTTTGGGTAAGGTCTGGCTTCCATATGGTAGGATGAGATCAAGGTATTTTTCATTCATAATTGCTTGGAATGAATTTAATTGAAGATTTGGGTGTATGTGTCTCTACTCTTTTGGCTGCGCAAGTGGAGTTTGGTTACTTCACAAGTCCCTTTTCCCCTTTGGGTTGTTTTCTTTTTTCTTTTTAATCATAGCATCCATACTTTGTTTTTAGTTTGTACGAGCCTTCATCCACTAAGATTTTTTTTTAAATAAAAAAAAATACTTGGTTTGAAATTTCTTTTTTTTTTTTTTTTAAGACGTGTAGACTAAGTTGTCTTCTTTGGATTGGTAAATACTTATATTTATAGTGTTGCTCTTTTTATCAATTTATGATTTACTAATTTGCAATTCTAGATCTCGTGATAAATGACTTGTAAATTCTGTATGTGAATGTGATTTATATATATGTGTATGTGTGAGATAATTTATATCATTGTATCGTTTAAATTGCTTACCTTGATTGATTTTTCTCCTTGAGTTTAAAGTTGTTGGTCCTTGTGAAAAGACCAAAGCTTGCTTGGGTCATGGGCGATAGCAGCACGCGGCTTTTGTAAGGACTTTAGGCAAACAGATGGATTCGAATGGCGTTTTGCCCAATAGAATGAAATTGTGTTGATTTAGAATATTTTGACTTACGAAATTATGATACCAACTCAAATAGTTGTCAAAGCATATTTATCCTCTCTCTCTTAATTTTTTTATGGTAGTATCTCATATTAGTAATGTATGTTTTTTTTATTGTTTACGTGTTTAAAATCATATAAAAAAATACACAGTTTTTTATACAAATCTAATAGTTGAAAAATATAGAATTATTGGTATTTTATTTTTAAGCCTTATTGTAGAAACTAGCATGAGGCACATGCCTTAGGCAAATCCAACTCCTATGTCCTCTCTTTGGTGTCTTTTTTCATGTTCTTTCAATAACATCTTGCCACATTAATTAGAATGTCATATACATTACAAATATATGCCATATTATTTAAAATGCTATATGAACTAAATAATGTCATATCATTTAAAATCTTGTCAATCAAAATGTTAAATATTGCTAATAAAGGTTTTTTTTTGTTACTCTTATTAAACAAAAAATATATCTAATTTGTAACCATGTTCATAGGCATATAGAGGATTATAAATTTCTTATATTACGTGTGTAGCCAACAAAAAAATTTGAGTAGGAAACTAAAGACTGTCATATAGACATGTATTCTAACCATTATATTTATAACGACACGCATATGGTTGTATATGGTAACAATATTTGATTTTCACATCATGTAGAAAGCTTTGGACATTATTTAGTTTTCGTATCATAGTTTGGGCGGTATAAATATATCTTTCAGTGTGTACTTTTCATTTTGTTAGAATGCTGCCACTTGATCAGACAAGTCAGACAAGAATCCGAATGTTGCCTCAGGGTGATCTCCAGCAATGGCTTGGCCCTTCTTGGGTTCTTCCATTTCAATACTCTTGTATATTGTACGCGATTTATCATTTTCCTATTTTGCAGTTAGAAAACATTGTATTAGTGTTTTGTTATTTGAAAAATATCAAAATAATACTTTATTAGTTTTTAATAATTTTGTTACCCGAAGTTGTATTTTGTTAATATGAAATTTGAATCTTACCTTTTAGTTAACGAACCTCAAATTATTTTGTAAAAACTAAACCAAAAAATAAGGTTTTTGTTTTTTTTTTTTTTTCTGGCTGAAATCATATTGGCTACTTCACATATCCCTTTTCCCTTTTGGGTTGTTTTTTTCTCTTCTGTTTGTAGCATCCATTGTTTTTAATTTCTACGAGCCTTCATCCATTAAGAGTTTTTTTTTTTTGGGAAAAAAAAAAGTAGAAGAATACTTGGTTTTAAATTCATTCTTCTAACTTTTTTCATTTTTACAGAGGTGGCAACTAACTTGTCTGTGAACACTATTCATTTACAGTGTTGCTCTTTTTATCAATTTATTTACAGTAATGGTTAATACTTGTCTTCTCTATCATTTTTGTTACCAATTTGCAATTCTAGATCTAGTAATAAATGACATGTAAATGCTGTATATGAATGTGATATATATATATATATATATGATAATTTATATCATTGTGTCGATTAAGATGCTTTACGTGGGGCTTATGGAGGTGAACTAACATGGCGACGGGTTCGTTTAGGAAATAGATTTAAATTAAAGATTTGATGTTAGTTGTGTGATTTGAATTAGGATTTAAATTAATGATTTGAATTATTATCCAAATTGATGTTTGGATGTGTATTTAAGTTTTAATCTGAGTACGAAATTAAATTGAAATTATGCAATATGGATCTTAATTATTTCTCTCTTTACTAGGAACACAATAAAAAAAGAATCATCTTAATTGGACATCAAATGAAAAAATTATGATTTTTTTCTTCAAATATAAGAGAGATAATTTCAGCTTTTAGTATAGCAAAGATATCTGAGTATCAAGAGTTTAGGGAGGAGTCAGAATTATAAAAACTTGAATTTTTAATACTCATTTGATTCTAATTTTGAGGGAAACAAATACGTATCTAAAGGATCTTTGATACTCGAATATAAATTTGAGTCCATTGCGTCTAAAAAATACCTGAAACAAACATGCCCTAAGGATAGTCCGACTAAATGCCACTACTACTAGTACCTTATTTTGTTATTTTATTACAGTATAAAACTCTTATATGTTACAATATTTAAGTTATAACTTCAAGTTTTAACTTACTTTTCAAACTAAATAAAAGTTGTAGTTTTCTCCGTTGACGTTCTTCCACTCTGTGCTTTCTTTTTGCTCTTTCCTTCTTGCATTCTTTAGAAAAGAAAACTTAAATCCTCTGCAAAGTGAGAGGTGGCGAGGTCGCGAAACGACATTATCACTAAGCCCATGGCACGATCCTTCTAAACAACCAAACTCTCCTTCTCTCGAAAGACTTGAAAAATACGTAAAATAAAAATTAAAAAAAAAAACCCTGTTCAATCAAAAACAGGTAAAAAAAAATTTAAAAAACAATTATGAAATTTGATTAAGCCACTACAGAGGTTTGTCAAGGAGCTTCCATTTTTTTTATTATTTGTCTAATTGTTTTAAGTTTTTAACTTGGGAAAAGACATTTTCCTTTCTTGGGCAACACGGCAAAATGAACCCACAAAAATTGTATCAGCAACAATGATAATTAATAAATGGAATGGAGCATGAATTCAAACCATGGTTATAGTGGGGAAGTCGATGGTAGCAACAATTTGGCTGCTTCTTCTTCTTCTTCTTCTTTTCATTTTTTAAAAAACTACTTGACATCTGTTGATGAAAGTTTGCCTTTCATCTTCCATTAAATCATAAATGACGTGTTTATTTTCTATTGGTTGGGTAGAGGTTTGTGAAGGATTTTCTTGACAGAGGATCCGACTTTATTATTATTATTTTTAGTAGGATCTCATATTAGTAATATATATGGTAATGTATTTTTCTATTGTTACATTTGTTTAAAATCATATAAAAAAGAAAAAAATACAAACAATTTTTTATACAAATTTGATAGTTGAAAAATATAACCTTACCAGATATTTTATTTTTCGAGTCTTATTGTAGAAACTAGCATGAGGCACGTGCTTACGTTGTGTAGTAATTTTTTCCTCAAAAGTCGTAGCAATTCTAATTGAGTGTTTTAATATTTTATGAATAAGGAAAAATTAATCCTAATAGATAATAACATTTGTTAATCACTATAATTTTTTGTGAGATTCTGTTGAAAGCGCCTATTTTTTAGTTCAACCTAATTTTGATGTTTTAAGAAGACCAACTTTTTTGGATGAAAAATCGAATAACAATTTGATTCCCTCTTTCATATATAATATAGAAGCAAAAAAACTATAGAGTAACCTTCAAAAAGAAAGAAAGAAAGAAAGAAAGAAGACTATAGAGTATAATGGCCCATGAAATGATATAATTTTTTTTTTGAAAGACAAGAATAAAAAGAACACAAAAAATACAATATTTCTAAACGAAAAATGACCAAGCAAGTAAGTATGTAAGCATGTGTTAAGCATCTAAAAGTTGAAGTGAAAAAAGTATTGCATTATGTTTTGATTGAAACACTTGCAAAAAAGACATAAGATTTAAAGAAAATCTTTTATTAGCATATTCAAGAAAAATTATTTTAAGTGGAAAATTAATTCAAAAAGTATTTATTAGAGCCACATTTGAGAAATAATGTCAACGCAAAGAAATGTGTAAGGACAGAGTTGAAAATTGAAGACGAATATATTTATGGGTGATGTTAAAAGAAAAAAACAAGCAACGAGTTAAAAATAAATTTGTTAAAAATAAATTTAAAAATAACCAAGCAAAAACACATGCTGAAGAACAAAAAAAAATGAGACATTGGGCCCATGTGGTTCCATTTCCAAATTTTTTTTCTCATTTCAAAAATACAAAAAACAAAAATAGTTTGAAATGTTGTTTGGTAATGTTTTGTGCCCACTCCAAAATGAAAATAGTTTTAAAAATACCCAAAAAAATTGCCCCAAATTGAAAAAAAAAAAGTCGTTTTGAGTTTTTTTTTTAGAATGTGTAATCAACCAAGCCAGGACTGAAACCGCCCTTCCCCCTCCTCTTCTCTCCGACAAACCCCACCCACAGCCATTGGGCCAATGTCGCCGCCAAAGTTCCCCCCGCCACCATTCTCTCTCTTTCTCACGCCCTTGATATTCTCTCTCTCAATATGACCCACTTCTTGCTGCCCATACCTATCGCCATCCTAGCAACCCCTAATGACACACCCCTTGTCAGTGACCCTCAACTCACCCCTAGCCAGTGAGCCTTGACGAAGCCCAACAATCCTAGAGACCCAATGACGACATATCCCAACAACAAATCTCGTCATTGTCACTGTTGTCAATGGAGTCTGTTGTGACTGGGATGGATGGCGAAGTCTTGGCATGAGATGTGTGCTGGGTTTGACGTCGAAGGTGGGCTAGGTGGGTTTCGATGGTGGTGGAGATCGGATGGTGAGGGGGAGATCGAAGGGTGCGGGGGAGAACGGAGGGGATGGCTCCGTCGTTGTCGTTGTCATCACTTATGTCGTCATCAACGTCCTAAAACACCTCATCGGAGCAGAGGAAGTAGAAGAGTAATCTTCCTCCTCTTTGTTTTGTTAATAATGACCAAAAAAAATATTAATATATTAATAATTAGTTTTTTAAAAATTAAATTTTTGGTTTTATTTATAATAATAATTTTTTATTAAAAAATATATGTGTTAAAAAACATACTATTATATACAACCAAACAAAATTTTAAAAACAATCTCGCCATATTTTTCAAAATATTTTTATTTTTAGATTTTTTTAAAAACAAAAATCAAAATAAAAACACTACCAAACAAAATCATTCTTGTCACTCAAGAAACGTAACCAGGCAAGCACAAATGTTAAAAGAGTAACCAGGCAAGCACACGTGTTGAAGAAAAGAAAATGCCATGTTATTGCCAATTCTATATATAAAGGATTTCTTTTTCTTTTTCTTTCCCCTATGTTTCTTCTTCTCTCTCTTATGCTTGTTCCTGTTAAACTTGCGGTAGTGAGGCACAAGATATTAGATGGATATGATTAGTTTGGCCGTTATAATATTGCTTACTCTTTTACTCATCTCCTCGCTCAATTTAGCTAAAATGTAGATGTTGACTAACCATAAACTGAAAAGATGCAAATTACGCAACAATTAAAAGCCTGCCTCTTTCTTTTGTAATTTTTCTCTTTTACATACACAGTCACCCTATATAAATAAATTAAATTAGAAACTGCGTGTTGTCATCCTAGGGGTATATAAAAAATCTGTCAAACTATCCAACCCATTTAATATAAACCAAACCAACTGAATTGGTAGCTTTTTTATTATTTTTGAATGATTTAAGTGGTTTTTATACAAATAATTTTAGGTAGTTTGGTTAGTGGTATAAGCTTTTCAAACCACTTAAACCGCCCAATCAACTGTTTATATTTAATTTTTTTATTTTAGATTTTTTTATGCAAGTTGTTTTTTATTATTTTTTATATAGATTATATTTCATTGCTAATAAAAAGAAGTTCTATACATATAAGATAAACTTTTTGGCACTCTATAATTAAACTTTCCTTTAA
>CAMOHE010043204.1:34304-49270 GCA_946598075.1 Artocarpus hirsutus
ACTTGGGAAAAGACATTTTCCTTTCTTGGGCAACACGGCAAAATGAACCCACAAAAATTGTATCAGCAACAATGATAATTAATAAATGGAAAGGAGCATGAATTCAAACCATGGTTATAGTGGGGAAGTCGATGGTAGCAACAATTTGGCTGCTTCTTCTTCTTCTTCTTTTTTAGGGTGTGAGAACCACTTTTACTGTAGCATATAAGAACTTTACACTGTAACAATTTTTTTTATTATTATTGTAGCATGTAAAAACTTTTTACTGTTCATAACTGATTTTGTGGTGAAAACCGCAGTTCCCACCACTCTACAAAACACCCCCAATTTTTTAAAAAACTATTTGACATCTGTTGATGAAAGTTTGCCTTTCATCTTCCATTAAATCATAAATGACGTGTTTATTTTCTATTGGTTGGGTAGAGGTTTGTGAAGGATTTTCTTGACAGAGGATCCGACAAGTTCTACGGGCAAGAGCAGTGAACGGCTCTTTTTATTATTATTATTTTTAAGTAGGATCTCATATTAGTAATATATATGGTAATGTATTTTCCTATTGTTACATTTGTTTAAAATCATATAAAAAATAAAAAAATACAAACAATTCTTTATACAAATTTGATAGTTGAAAAATATAACCTTACCAGATATTTTATTTTTCGAGTCTTATTGTAGAAACTAGCATGAGGCACGTGCTTACGTTGTGTAGTAATTTTTTCCTCAAAAGTCGTAGCAATTCTAATTGAGTGTTTTAATATTTTATGAATAAGGAAAAATTAATCCTAATAGATAATAACATTTCTTAATCACTATAATTTTTTGTGAGATTCTGTTGAAAGCGCCTATTTTTTAGTTCAACCTAATTTTGATGTTTTAAGAAGACCAACTTTTTTGGATGAAAAATCGAATAACAATTTGATTCCCTCTTTCATATACAGCATAGAAGCAAAAAAACTATAGAGTAACCTTCAAAAAGAAAGAAAGAAAGAAAGAAGACTATAGAGTGTAATGGCCCATGAAATGATATAATTTTTTTTTTTTTGAAAGACAAGAATAAAAAGGACACAAAAAATACAATATTTCTAAACGAAAAAAGACCAAGCAAGTAACTATGTAAGCATGTGTTAAGCATCTAAAAGTTGAAGTAAAAAAAGTATTGCATCATGTTTTGATTGAAAAACTTGCAAAAAAGACATAAGATTTAAAGAAAATCTTTTATTAGCATATTCAAGAAAAATTATTTTAAGAGGAAAATTAATTCAAAAAGTATTTATTAGAGCCATATTTGAGAAATAATGTCAACGCAAAGAAATGTGTAAGGACAGAGTTGAAATTTGAAGACGAATATATTTATGGGTGATGTTAAAAGAAAAAAACAAGCAACGAGTTAAAAATAAATTTGTCAAAAATAAATTTAAAAATAACCAAGCAAAAACACATGCTGAAGAACAAAAAAAATGAGACATTGGGCCCATTTGGTTCCATTTTCAAATTTTTTTTCTCATTTTAAAAATACAAAAAACAAAAATAGTTTGGAATGTTGTTTGGTAATGTTTTGTGCCCACTCCAAAATGAAAATAGTTTTAAAAATACCCAAAAAAAATTGCCCCAAATTGAAAATAAAAAAAGTCGTTTTGAGTTTTTTTTTTAGAACGTGTAATCAACCAAGCCAGGACTGAAACCCCCCTTCCCCCTCCTCTTCTCTCCGACAAACCCCACCCACAGCCACTGGCCCAATGTCGCCACCAAAGCTCCCCCCGCCACCATTCTCTCTCTTTCTCACGCCCTTGATATTCTCTCTCTCAATGACCCACTTCTTGCTGTCCATACCTATCGCCATCCTAGCAACCCTTAATAACACACCCCTTGTCAGTGACCCTCAACTCACCCCTAGCCAGTGAGCCTTGACGAAGCCCAGCAATCCTAGAGACCCAATGACGACATATCCCAACAACAAATCTCGTCATTGTCACTGTTGGTCAATGGAGTCTGTTGTGACTAGGATGGACGGCGAAGTCTTGGCACGAGATGTGGGCTGGGTTTGACGTCGAAGGTGGGCTAGGTGGGTTTCGGTGGTGGTGGAGATCGGATGGTAAGGGGGAGATCGAAGGGTGTGGGGGAGAACGGTGGGGATGGCTCCGTTGTTGTCGTTGTCATCACTTATGTCGTCATCGACGTCCTAAAACACCTCATCGGAGCAGAGGAAGTGGAAGAGTATCTTCCACCTCTTTGTTTTGTTAATAATGACCAAAAAAATTATTAATATATTAATAATTAGTTTTTTAAAAATTAAATTTTTGGTTTTATTTATAATAATAATTTTTTATTAAAAATTATATGTGTTAAAAAACATACCATCATATACAATCAAACAAAATTTTAAAAACAATCTCGCCATATTTTTCAAAATATTTTTATTTTCAAATTTTTTTAAAAACAAAAATCAAAATAAAAACACTACCAAACAAAATCATTCTTGTCACTTAAGAAACGTAACCAAGCAAGCACAAATGTTAAAAGAGTAACCAGGCAAGCACACGTGGTGAAGAAAAGAAAATGCCATGTTATTGCCAATTCTATATATTAAGGATTTCTTTCCCCTATGTTTCTTCTTCTCTCTCTTATGCTTGTTCCTGTTAAACTTGCGGTAGTGAGGCACAAGATTTTAGATGGATATGATTAGTTTGGCCGTTATAATATTGCTTACTCTGTTACTCATCTCCTCGCTCAATTTAGCTAAAATGTAGATGTTTACTAGCCATAAACTGAAAAGATGCAAATTACGCAACAATTAAAAGCCTGCCTCTTTCTTTTGTAATTTTTCTCTTTTACATACACAGTCACCCTATATAAATAAATTGAATTAGAAACTGCGGTGTTGTCATCCTAGGGGCATATAAAAAATCTGTCAAACTATCCAACCCCATTTAATATAAACCAAACCAACTGAATTGGTAGCTTTTTTATTATTTTTGAATGGTTTAAGTGGATTTTATACAAATAATTTTAGGTAGTTTGGTTAGTGGTATAAGCTTTTCAAACTGCTTAAACCACCCAATAAACTGTTTATATTTAATTTTTTTATTTTAGATTTTTTTATGCAAGTTGTTTTTTATTATTTTTTATATAGATTATATTTCATTGCTAATAAAAAGAAGTTCTACACATATAAGATAAACTTTTTGGCACTCTATAATTAAACTTTCCTTTAATCATATTAAAATCATATTAGGCATTACTCATCAACATTCAAAAATAAAATCAATTAAAAAACTAAGTACTGTCACTTACTAGAAATCTTTAATTTAAGTTTAAAATTTAATTGTATTATTTTATATTATTAAGTTGTACTTTAAGCATCTTTAATGCAATAGCAAATTAAACGTTTGAGTGTAAAAACACTCTCTAATGCAATGATATTTTTAATGTTAAATTTTTTGTATGCTAAACTTTGTGGCAAATAATTTGCCACAAAGTTTAATATATAGCAAATTTAGCATTTGAATTCTATTAGTTGGTAGATTGACTTTTTTGTTTTAATAGCTACAACAATGTTATTTTTTAATTTTTTTTAATATTAAAAAGTTTACATTTATAAGTTTTAATGTTTAATAATTATGACCAAAGACAAATATGATATTTTAAATAGTATTATATATTGGAGCTAAAATAAATAACATATCAAATATGTTATTTTTACACTTTTTGGTGGCAAATATAACAATGACATTGACATTTGCATTAGAGATAGTCTTATTTGGGTTGTTGGTTGATGAGAACCCCTATGATATGACAAAGATACCCTCAAACAAATATTAACCAATTTATGGAAAGCTAAATCAGATTTGTTAATAAAAAGAAATTTAGAACAGAAATTAGAGACGAGTAAATTCAACAAGAAATTGAAACATATAACCTTGACCCGTTGCTTAAAGAAACAAGAATCAAAGGTAAAAGAATGGAAATGGATGCCACACTCAAGATTAATGTGAGAGGGTGAGTGATAAGTCGCAAGAAGAATGCCACAAGAGAATTCTTGATAAGTTCTACAAGTCTTTCAAAGAACCAAAAAGGAAAGGTAAAACCTCACAAATATGATGTTTTTATTCAAATGTGCATTTGTCTTTTTTTCATAAAACTAGCCATACTTAAGGCCTTACATGCCTATTAAAGATCTAAATAAAAAGGAAAGTTGATAATTGATTATAATTATCAATTATTACTATTATCAACTGATTATAATTGATTCTTAAAAAGGCAGAAAAATATGAAAAGGAAAATCTAAAAGATTACAATTGATTCAGCCTATATTTATGGAATGTTTTAAAGGCTGCCATTATTAAATTAAATTGAAACTGAATTTGGTCAGCTTTTAACAAAGTGTCACGCCCCAAGGGATGCTTCTTGGCCTTGGATGAAGTTGATCAAGGCCAATTATTCTTCCAAGCTTGAATTGAGATCCTTTGTATTGTTTTGGGCCCAAATATTTGCAATCAGCCCATTCAATGCCTCTTTCATCGTCTTAGCCTTAGACCTCGTAATTGGGCCTCCTTGGATGCTCAAAGGATTATTTGGACTGTTGGAATCATTGCCACCTTGGATCCCATCATTCCCCTTCTCCTCAAAAGGATTTGTCCTTAAATCGTCACCTACATCAAAAGGAGGAAGATTAGAAACATTAAAGGTAGCACTTACATTATACTCACCTGGAAGATCCAACTTGTAAGCATTGTTATTGATTTTGCTACAACTTGAAATGGCCCATCTCCTCTTGGTTGCAACTTTGAATGCCTTTGCTCAGGGAATCTTTCCTTGTGTAAATGAACCCAAACCCAATCTCTGGGTTTTGAACACAACTTTCTTGCGCCCCTTATTGGCTTGAATTGCATATTGCTCGATCCTCTTCACTATGTGCTGTCTCACCTTTTCATGTAGTTTTTTAACAAGTTCAGCCTTCTTCTTACCATCCAAGCTAGCCCTTTCCTCAAAGGGCATTGGCAATAAATCCAATGGAGTTAGTGGATTAAATCCATAAACAATTTCAAATGGTGAATGGTTAGTGGCGGAATGAATGCTTCTATTATATACAAATTCAACATGTGGCAAACATTCTTCCAATTTTTCAAATTCTTCCCAATAATAGCACGTAATAATGTAGATAAAGTTCTATTTACTACCTCAATTTGTCCATCGGTTTGGGGGTGACAAGTAGTTGAAAACAAAAGCTTTGTTTCCAATTTTCCCCACAAAGTCTTCCAAAAGGAGCTTAAGAACTTTACATCTCTGTTGGAAACAATGGTTTGTGGGACTCCATGCAAATGCACCACTTCTTTGAAAAATAACTCTACAATGTTCTTTGCATCATTAGTTTTGTGGCATGAAATGAAGTGCGCCATCTTCGAGAACTTGTCAACAACAACAAACATAGAATCCCTACCCCTTTTTGTTCTAGGTAGTCCTCAAACAAAGTCCATGGAAATGTCTACCCAAGGCTCACTAGGAATCGGTAAAGGGGGATATAGACCATGGGGTAAAACTCTAGATTTTGCACGTTTACAAGTAATATACTTCTCACACATTCTCTCAACATCCCTTTTTATGTGTGGCCAAAACAAATGATCACCTAAAATGTCTAAAGTTTTCTTAACACCAAAGTGTCCCATTAAACCACCCCTATGTGATTCTCTTACAAGCAACTCTCTCAATGAACTCTTAGGCACACATAATTTGTTCTCTCTAAACAAGAAACCATCATGCCTATAAAACTTTCCAATGCCACTTTCTCACATGCATTAAATACAGTAGCAAAATCAGGATCATTAGCATATAAATCTTTAATATGCTCATATCCTAACAACTTTGCATTTAAAGTAGAGATAAGTACATACCTCCTTGACAATGCATCAGCTACAACATTCTCTTTACCTTGTTTGTACTTAATGACATAAGGGAATGTTTCAAGGAACTTGACCCACTTGGTATGTCTCTTCTTAAGTTTGCCCTGTCCTTTCAAATGTTTTAATGATTCATGGTCGGTGTAAATTACAAACTCCTTGGGCTAAAGGTAGTGTTGTGAAGTCTCCAATGCCCTCACCAATGCATACATTTCCTTGTCATATGTGGGATAGTTCAACATAGCTCTATTTAGCTTTTCACTAAAAAATGCAATGGGACGCCTCTCCTACATTAGAACAGCTCCAAGACTAACACTTGAAGCATCACATTTAATTTCAAAAGTCTTTGTGAAATCAGGTAAACTAAGTAATGGTGTAGTCATCAATTTTTCTTAAGTAATTGAAAAGCATGTTCTTGTTCAATTCCTTATTTAAATCCCATGCTTTTCTTTATCACTTTGGTCAAAGGTGCTGCAATGGTGCTAAAATCCTTAACAAATCTTCTATAGAAGCTAGCCAACCCATGAAAGCTCCGCACTTTAAAAATACTCTTTGGTGTTGGCCAATCTTTGATTACCTTCACCTTTTCCTCATCAACCGCTATACCTTGTGCTGAAATAATATAACATAAAGAGACAATCTTATATGTACAAAAAGAGCACTTTTTAAGGTTAGCAAATAAATTTTCTTTTCTCAAAACATTCAACACATTTCTCAAGTGTATAACATGATCTTCCAAAGTCTTACTATACACAAGTATATCATCAAAGTAGACAACAACAAATCTGCATAAGAAAGCATGTAAAACATGGTTCATTAATATCATTAAAGTGCTAGGTGTATTAGTTAATCCAAAAGGCATCACCAACCACTCATATAATCCATGCTTAGTTTTAAAGGTAGTTTTCCATTCATCTCCTTCTTTCATCCTCATTTGATGATAACCACTTTTTAAATCAATTTTGAAAAGAAAAATGATCCACACAATTCATCCAACATATCATCTAGCCTAGGAATAGGATGTCTATACTTTACAGTGAATTTATTGGCTGCTCGACAATCAATGCACATCCTCTAACTTCCATCCTTCTTAGGCACAAGTAGGACCGGTACTGCACATGGACTCATGCTCTCCCTCACATACCCCTTCTCCATAAGCTTCTCCACCCGCCTTTGTAGTTCTTTAGTTTCTTCAAGATTGCTCTTATAGGCAAGTCAGTTGGGAATGGTGGCTCCAAGTATCAAATCAATTTGATGTTCAATCCCTCTCTTAGGTGGTAGACCATTTAGAATTTCCTCCAGGAAGACATCTTCATAGTCCTACAAAAAAAGTTGAAATAATGCTAGGCAAAGTGGGGTTAAAGTCGCTAGTGCTAAAACAATTTTCTTTGCACAAAAGTACAATTAGTGGTTGTTTTGCAAAGAATGCAGATTTGAAGTCTCTCTCTTTTGCATATAAGCTCACTTTTTTGCTCTCTTTCTTTTCAACACTCTCACTCTCCTTTTTAAGCACCTTCTCTTTTCTTTTCTTCTCTTTTTTTCTCACTCTCATTTTTAACCCTCAATTGAGCCTCATACACTTGCCTAGGACTCAAAGGAATAAGGGTAATATTTCTCCCCTTCATGACAAAAGAATATCTATTCTTGAAGCTATCATGCATAACTCTTCTATCATACTACCATGACCTCCCAAGCAACAATTGACCAGCATGCATTGGCACCACATCACACAAAACCTCATCCTTGTATCTCCCTATGGAAAACGGCACCAACACCTGCTTTGTAACCTTGACTTTTTCACAATTGTTGAGCCATTGAAGCTTGTATGTTCTAGGGTGTTTTGTGGTTGATAAGGATAGCTTCTCTACTAATTTGGTACTAGCCACATTGGTGCAACTCCCACCAACAATAATCACGATGCACACTTTGTTATTGATATGGCATCTTGTGTGAAAAATGTTGTCTCGTTGCAACTCATTTTCATCCTTCAACTAGGCACTAAAAGCACGTCTAATAACTAGAATTTCACAATCTATAGGGTACTTCTCTCCATCGCTATCCTCTTCTAAGGCTATCCAACCTTCTCTTTATTCTCTCCCTCGGTCTCAAACCCTTCATCATCTGTCAAGATTATGGCTCTCTTGTTTGGACATTGTGATGTAATGCGTCCCCTTCCTAAACACCTAAAGCACTTGATGTCTCTATTTCTGCTAGGAGTAGCTTCTGCCTTGCCCTTGTTTTGGTTGCCCCCAAACTCCTTTGCCCTATTGGTTTCAATTCTAGGCCTAGCAACACCTTTATCATCCTTCTTACTCCAACTCGGTTTCCAAGCGGATGAAGACTCAAAATTCTACCTAAACCGTGTTACATTACTCCTTCTTTTGTACTGTCTTTCTACTTTCATGGCTATGTTTACCATGTCTTCTAGCTCCACATAGTGTTGTAACTCCACAACATTGGCTATGTCGCTGTTCAGCCCTGGCAAAAACCGTGCCATTATAGCTTCCCTATCTTCCTCCACGTTGGCTCTAACTATGGTAATCTCCATCTCTTTGTGATAGTCCTCCACACTCTTTGAGCCTTGTGTAAGACCTTGAAGTTTTTGGAATAGGTCTCGGTAGTAATCGCTTGGTACAAATCGCCTCCTCATCATAGCCTTCATTTCTTCCCACGTGTCAATAGGATGCTTATGGTTCCTTTTCTTGTTTAATACAAACTGATCCCACCAAATGATTGCATAATTAGTGAACTCCATAGGTACCAACTTGACCTTCCCCTCCTTTAAATAGTTATGGCAGTCAAATACTAACTCCACCTTCTTTTCCCATTCCAAAAATATTTCAAGATCATTTTTACCTTGGAATGGAGGGATTTTCATTTTAATTCCTCCTAAGTTACTGTCTTTTCGCTTTTCCCTTCTATGCAAGTTCCTATCTCCTCTATTGTACCGTTCCCCTCTTCTTCCCCTCCTAGGTCTCCCAAGATTGTAAATAGACCCCACTTCCTCTTGATCAGTTTCTTCCCCCATTTCTTCATTTTGCTCAACAAAATTCCTCCTCAAATTCACATCTCCAGGTTGGTGCCCTTGATTTAATCTTGCTATGGTAGCATCTTGTATGTCCATTTGGTCTTGAATCTCTTTAAACATCAAGTTCATTCTCTCAAATTGTTGTTGCATTGCTTTGGGCATGAACAACTCTCCCTTTCTCTCTTCTTTGGCTGCTCCTTTACTATTGCTGGAAGACATCTTAAATCTAAGAGAGAATTATAAACACTTGGAAAAATTTGTTAGAGAAAACCTCACTACACTCACTCACGTGTTTCACTTAGCAGTCTTCACAAAGTGTCACTTAACACTCGTGTATGCACTCTAGAATTGGCTTTCAAAATAATGAAACACTCTTGCCTTTTTCCTCTTTAATTCTTCCCTCTTTCATTTCTTTTTAAACTCATTTAAACTCAACAAAAATCTGTTTGTGACACCCTAATTCCAACTAATCAGTATAACAAAATAGCTAGCCAAGAAGGCACCACGTGTGAAAACAAACGCAGTAAGAAGGAAGTTGTTGAGACAAAAAGGAATAATTGTATTTGACACAAAAAATAGAAACAATAATGGACTGGAAGATTTTTGCAACAACGATTTATGAAAATAATAGGATTATTAGGAGGCAAAGTAATAAAAGGAAATAAGAAAACAAAAGAATAACAAAGGGAAAGCTAGAGAAAATGTATGGAACACAAAAAAAAAAAGGAAAGTAATTTCAGTTTTGCTAGAAAAGAAAGAAAGAAAACTTAACAATAGAGAATAACTACTTTAGGAAAGAATCGTAAGAAAATTCTATTTTAGTTGAATAATTCCCTAAGGCAGTAGCAATCTCTCTTTTTTTTTTGAATTATTTTTTTCTTTTTTTTAAATGTTCCTTCTTCTTCTTTTTCCTCTTCTTCTTTTTTTTTTTGGAATGAACTTTGTTTTATTAATATAACATAGGAAACAAGCAACCCAAATGCAAACTAGCACAAACTCAATCTACAATCTGAAATTGAGATTTGCAAAAAAAAAAAAAAAACTAAAATGATGATAGATAAAGATGACAAACCTAATTTAGACTGGCTCTAGTACTAAATGATGAGAACCCATATAATATGACAAAGAGATCCTCAAACAAATATTAACCAATTTACGGAAAGCTAAATCAAATTCGTGAATGAAACGAAATTTAGAACAGAAATTAGAGATAAGAGTAGATTCAACAAGAAATTGGAACATATAACCTTGACCCGTTGCTTAAAGAAACAAAAACCAAAGGTATAAGAATGGAAATGGACACCACACTCAAGATTTAGGTGAAAAGGTGAGTGATAAGTCGCAATTAGAAACCCACAAGATAATTCTTGATAAGTTCTGCAAGTCCTTCAAAGAACCAAAGAGGAAAGGTAAAACCTCACCAAGATGATGTTTTTATTCAAATGTGTATCTGTCTTTTTTTAAGAAAAGTAGCCATACTTAAGGCCTTACATGCTTATTAAATCTAAATAAAAAAGAAAGTTGATAATTGATTACAATTATCAATTATTACAATTATCAAGTGATTATAATTGATTCTTAAAAAGGAAGAAAAATATGAAAAGGAAAAACTAAAAAATTACAATTGATTCAACCCATATTTATGGAATGTTTTAAAGGCTGCCATTATTAAATTAAATTGAAACTAAATTTGGTCAGCTCTTAACAAAGTGTCACATCCCAAAGGGATGCTTCTAGGGCTCGGATTAAGTTGATCAAGCCCAATTGTCCTTCCAAGCCTGAATTGAGGTCCTTTATATTGTTTTGGGCCCAAACGTCTTCAATCAGCCCATTCAATGCCTCTTTCATCTTCTTAGCCTTAGGCCTCGTAATTAGGCCTCCTTGGATGCTCAAAGAATTAGTTGAACTATTGGAGTCGTTGCCGCCTTGGATCTCATCATTGGTGATATTTGATTTATATTATTGTGACTTTTTGGTTTAGTTCTTGGTTTATATTAAAACTTTAAATGGTAAATTTTTAGACACTTTATGATTATATTAAATATTGAAAACTTTTTTAATCTTAAACTCAAACTGTCCACACCAAACCGCCCATGAGTGATTTAGTTTGATTATGTTTTTTTTTTTTTAATGAAATAATCTAAATCGCCTAAAAATAAAATTTATTTTTGATTTAATCGATAGTTTAAAGGAAAAAAAAACTGCTTAAATCGTCCACAAAAACGACGGTTATCCCATCCGAATAACTAAGGCTGGCAAAATCATGTTGCATGTCGTGCTCGTGTTAACACGATTACAACACGGTACGATTATACTAAACACGAACACAACACGATTAATAAAAGTGCCTAAAACACAAACACGAACACGACATGCTTATAACGCGAGTAACACGACACGACACAATTAACACGATTATAACAAAAAAATAAAAAATATAAAAATTAAAATAAAAAAAATTAAAATAAAAATTTTATACATAACAAGCATTTAAGATTTAAAATATAAACAACACCAAAATATGCTTATCTTCAATTTAAAATGTTCTTCTTTTTAAACTTTTCTCTAATCTAATCCTTAACAATCAGATTTAAGAATTAAATAATTAAATATCTTAAACTGCATTTATTTCTCTAATCCAATCCTCATCAATCGGATTTAAGAAGAATCATTTTAATGGCAACCCATGTTGAATTACTTGAGGCGAGGTAAGGCATGAGTCCTTATATAGAGAACTACAAGGAAAAGCTTTGGTTTCCTTTCTAATTTGAGACTTTTGAATGTGTTAAAAACATACACGTAGAATCATAATAAATGAAATAGAAGGTTTTCTTTCATGACAAAAGCTCGTTAAGCTTTGGTGGAGGCTAGCACAATTATATACCCTCACATCCAAGGTTCGATTCTTCACACCTACAGGTTACCAAATTTTTTTATTTTAAGATTCAAAAACATTAAAAATATAATAAATAAATTAAATGCTCTTATTTCATACAAAATGATCATTAAGTGTGATGGAGGCAAGCTTAATAATATACTTTTAGGTGTAAGGTTTTCATCTTGCAAAATTATAAAATTTTTTATTTTACGTTTAAATATGCTATAAACAGGCAGATTTTTTATTTTAAGATTCATAAGCGTTAAAAATATAAAAAATAAATTAAATGCTCTTATTTCATACAAAATGATCATTTAGTGTGATGGAGGCGAGCTTAATAATACACTTTTAGGTGTAAGGTTTAAATCCTTTATCTTGCAAAATTATAAAATTTTTTATTTTAAGTTTAAATATACTATAAACGGACGAATCGTGTCGTGCCATGTTGACACGTTTACTGTACATTTAATTAAACGTGTTAAAGCGTGTTAAGCGTGCTAGCACGAATCCAACAAGTTTATTTTCGTGTTATTTGTGCCAATCTATTTATAGCGCAATTAATATTCGTGCGGTCCAAACCCGTTTATATCGTGTCGTTTTTGTATCGTGTCATCGTATCGTGTCTGAAATTGTTGGCTCTACGAATAACCATTACTTTGAGATTTTTATTTGTTAATTAAAAAAAAAGGACTTATATCCTTTCGTATTTTCACTATTTAGAAAAACCGAACCGCATAAGGAGCTCAATAGACCTCGAAGTTCGCATAGTTAAACTATTAATTAATAATTATTTCGTATAATGATTATCTTTTTTATTTTCTACACTATTTTAGTATACATTTCTAGGGCCTGATTGAGTTTTGTTGGCGTGGATGAATTTCTTACAACAAAAGTACTCAGTTGGAAAATTGAAGACCATTACAACGAGACGCATGGTTGTATATAATAACATGAATATTTGGTTTTCATATCTTGTAGATAAGTTTTGACAGTATTTAATTTTTTTAATCATAGTTTGGGCGGTGTAAATATATATATATTTAAGTGTATTGTATTGTGCAATATCTTGACTTCTACTAAAAAAAGATTAAAATATCTAGAGTTGTCTAGTTCTATCAACATTATGGTTTGTTGATCAGACAAGTAAGACAAGAATCCGAATGGTCCGTCAGGGTGATATGCAGCTTGGCCCTTCTTGGGTGGGTTGTTCCATTTCAAAACCCTTGAGTCTTTATTTTGTGAAAATATCATATTTTGTGAAAATATCAAAATATCATTTTTGATACCTTGAGTCTTTATTTTGTGATTCAAAATTTCTAACTTACTTTTTTAATTAATGTACTCCGAATTATTTTATGAAAACTAACAAAGAAAATAAGTACAAATAATCTAAAAAAATGAATAATTCTACATATTTTTTTTATTTGATGAGTTTTATTTAATCTTTTGGTTTTTTTATTCTAATTTTATAAAATTAATTTAGGTCATTGTTAGAAGAGTAAAAAGGAAACTTTACGTTAAAAAATACAAACTTAGGGGTGTCAGAATATTATTTTCAAAAACTATAAAATATTGTTTTTATATTTTTCAAACAAAAAAAAAACAATGTGATGATGTTTTTATAAAACATAAGATATCAAAATAATAATAAGCTTAATATATTTGTTGGCGGCTTAGTGGAACATTCTGTTAATTGCTCGTCAACTTTTTAAAATACAAAATCATCATTCATTAATCTTCATTTGATTCTAATTCTGAAGAGCGGTAATCACAAGCAATAAACCTAATTTCAATTTCTTCCCATAATATTATTGGCTGGCTATATAAAAATAAGAATCATCACCGGTGATCGGACCAATCAAGTACTTTTAGGTGTTAAAAGTATTGAATCAAATTTATGGTATGAATTTATTTGGGTTAAAACAATTATAGCCTGTAAAAGCTTTACAATGTAATTTTTTTTATACTATAATATGTGAGAGCTTTATACTGTAGCAATTAAAAATTTTTGGTTGAAACTAAGATTACCAAAAACACCAGTTTAAACTCTAACATAGTAAGACTTTCTATTACTACAATGTAAAGTAAAAATAAGACAACATAAGCTTTTTATTGCTACAACATTTTAAACTAATATTTCTAAATACCTTATAAGGATTAAATACAATAATACGAATGACATTCAAAAGACAAACAAAAAAGTACACGTTTAGCAATGCAGTTGAAACAAAAAATTGAAACTAATTTATTGTACTATATAAGAATTTTATACTGTAGTCTACTGTTACTTTTATACTATATCTTTATATTATATCTTATAAAAACTTTATAGTATAATAATTTTAATAATATATAGTTGAAATAAAGTTGTGAAAGGACATGTATTTTGATGAAAGTGTTTGTATCAATATTGTTTAAAAAAAAAAAAAATTGTAATCAATGATTACAAAACCTTGTGCTTGAAGCTGAGATATTTTTGAAGAAATTAAGGGTCAAATATACCCATTCGTTATCTGGGATTTAGGCATTATAAGTGCGTGGAAAATAGTAATTCATTCCTTAAACAAAATGGAAAAAGAAAATCAAAATTCAGAATTCCTCATTTCCCTTTCTTATTTCACTAGTCTACGCTAATCCTCGACAGAAGGAGGAATCAAAATCAAACTCCACAAATAGCAGCTCCAAATAACTTGAAATTATTATTTAAAAAGAAAAACTCTTGCAAACGACAGCTCGAATATATTCGGTCTTGACGCCTCTGATAAATTCAATTTTGCTATGGTACGCCACCTTCGCCGGCGCCCGTTAGCAGCACCGCCGCGAAAACCCGGAGCTTGGGTCGCCGATCTCGTCGTGTCCTCATGTGCGGCAACAAGAAGAGCACCGATGCGATCGAACCGAGCAGCCTCACACCTCGACCCTCCCGATCTCCGCGTCCTTCGTCGGCCGGGGACCCGTCGTCGTCGTCGTACAATCTCACCAGCCACAACCTCACCACCACCGGTTCCAGCGTCAGAGGCTCCTCCTATTCCTCTCTCTCCAGCTCCACATCTCTTTCCGGAATCAAGGCCTCCTTGCCGGAGAATCCTCACATCTACGAGTTCTCCGAGCTCTCCGCCGCCACCGGTAATTTCCTCAAGAACCGATTCTCCTCCTCTTCTACGTC
>CAMOHE010043205.1:6599-27955 GCA_946598075.1 Artocarpus hirsutus
TGGGCCTGCATGAATTAAACTCAGTCTAAATGTGTTAAATCAGCCCATTAAGATGTTCTTTGAATCTTTTAGCTCTAGCCCTTGTAACCGGCCTGTTTGGAACTTGAATTAGATCCTTACTCTATGTATTAGGCGTGTACTCATCATAATCATGACTAACAATAAAATTGAATACGTTCATTATGACAATAAAATAAAATCATAAGTTCATTAATTATCATAAATATTTGTGCCTTTATAATTATAATTATCTTCATTATCACTGATTGCATCTTTTAGTTAATGAAATATGATTACAAAATCATTCATTATCATAATAAATATGATTATAAATTCTTTATGATCAACAAATATGAGCATAAAATTAAAAAATTATAATTATATTAGTTATTAGAAAAATCTGTATTTATGATTATGTAATCATCATTATCATTGAAACTCGACAGCGATATATATATATATTATATAATTATGTAACTTCATAATTATGATACAAATTGTAATAAAATTACTCATATAAAAAATATGTCTAAAATATGTAACAAGGGCATAACGAGCATCATAAGTCCATATTTTTAAAGCAATATTGTAAAAAAAAAAAAAAGTGAACATTTTTAGAATAAAGATCATTAACGTCTCACTTTGTATAATTGTTTCTATATAAATCAACCTAAAAGAAAGAACACAAAAATAGCACCCAGTGCCCAATAAAAAATCTATACTGCCTCTTCAGTTTTCTTACTATTATTATATATAAAAGCCTTGGAATGCTGATAAACAAATTCTCTAACGGTATATAAATTCATCAAGTTCATAATTTATCATAACGAATCAAAAACCCAAAATGTATACTCGTCACTCAAATTCTTTCCCTTACATCATAGATTATCAATGAAGGGAAAAAAAGAAAGAAACAGATACAAAAAGATCCCCTATGCTCCAAATGAGCACCCCATGAAGTAAGCCAAATATCAATAGTGGTATCAAAATAGTATTCAATGTCTATTGTTCCCAACAAATGAGCACCATGTGCGATATAACCTCAAGGAATTTATCATATGGTCATGAAACAATCCAATGGCACCATGTAAAGTCTCAACATATAACAGAACTGGTTTTAAGCCATCTAGCTTCTCAAACTCTCCTAGGTCATTCTACCAAATTAGTCAGTTTAAATAAATATCTGGCAACATAATGATTATTTTCTTAAAAATTAAAAATTTTCCACAATATTTTTCTGAGTTCAAATAAGTTACTCATAATATATCTGTAAATAAGATTTATAGAGTTCAATTCTTTAAAATTCCTACTACGTAAATCAATAAAAAAAATAACACAAAAGATATGTAACAAACCCCGTACCACTTTAGTGGACAACATTTGACGACAAGCAATTTGTAAAAACGAAGTCGTTCTATGAAACTTTGAAAACCAAACGTAGGAACCATTTGATATTGTTTTTAAAATAGGTAAAATTATTTTTGTTTTGAAAAATAAAAATTTTTTAAAAATTATACTAAAAGTATTTTTTAAATTTTTACCTTAAAAAATATGTAAAAATATTTTTAAAAATTTTAAAAGCAAAACCAAACAGATAATAGTCTTTAGAATTTCTTCTCACAATTCCGACGTCACAAACATGTCCATAGTGTCGAAAATAGTCCATGAACGCATGTTCTCGAACTAGGATGGACAGTTCGGCCCGTTGACTGGTCAAACTAGCCAGTCGATGGACGTTTACCCACAGCCCAAGGGTGGTTGCTGGCGGAGACAGATACCATCTCAAAGATCTTGAAGAGAGGAACTCATCCCCGATGACAAATTCTCCAACCAACATCTAATTCGCCAAGAAAAGCTCTAAAACTGGCAAAGGTTGTGGTCATGAACCCATACTTTTCTGACAACAATTGAGGTGGTGGTTGGAGCGATTTTGCTCATCTTGAAGAGAGAATAACGATGGCGTGACTCTCCGACAGAAAGGATGATGGATAGCAATAGAATCGAGCTTGGAAGCTTTGCCTACAACACTTTCCTTAAGTGATTTCTGGCAATCAACGATGAAAGGCCGATGGAACTCCGCATTGGGTGTCTCAGGGTAGTGGGCAATGTTGGTGTCTAGTGTGCGACGGTGGGGGACAGCCGGAGGGTGGTGGTCCGATCGGGGCAACTTATTGGCGTTCTTTTTTTCTTGAGTGAGAGAAAAAAAGGAAAGAAAGAGAGATGAAGAGAAAGAAGGGAAAAGAGAACTGTTGAAATTTTCCACGTGGGGAAGTTTCTAGAATTCATGTTAGTCTCCTTACTCTTCAGAATTTCCAAGCTAGACCACACTTCATTAGAAACTACGCATTCTAATTTCCAAAAATCCTAAATTTGGCCCAATGTAACATTTTGATCTCATTCAAATACTATGATTTGTTTTTTTTTTTTTTTAAAGGAGTTAACTTGGTTAAAAGAAAATCTAGCCTTTAAGTTGAAATAACTACCATGTTATCCGCACTTTAACCTGCATCGCACAGGCACAACCACCACCAAATTCAAAGCCAAAATCAAAGCATCTTAAATTAAGTTAAAACTTTAGATTTGTTATTTACTTGAGGATAGAGGCTTAGTTTGACAAATTAGTTAGAATTTTAAGTTTCAACTTGTTATAGTGTAAACTATCATATGCTACAGTGAAAAGTAAAAATTTGCTATTGTGTAAAGCCCCCGCATGCTACAGTATTTAAGTTTCAACTATAAGTTTTAACTTTATTTCCAAACACTGTCAAAGAATGTTGGGATCCACTCCATAATCCTTTGGAATGAAGTTAAAAAGCTTGAGCATCTCTACCTATCTTTGCCATTTGATCCAATAGCATTGGAAGAATGTTGGGATCCACTCCATAATCCTTTGGAATGAAGTTAAAAAGCGTGAGCATCTCTACCTATCTTTGCCATTTGATCCAATAGTATTGGATTAGATTGGAAGAGTTTTGATAAGTATTGATAACTTAATAATAAATAAAGTATAACAACGGAAAATTAAATGAAGATGCACATGTTCTCTTCCTCTGGCTTTCTACTATTTATTTTGAAAAGTTATATAATTTTGTGGGCGGGGAAAAAAGCCAAAAAAAAAAAAAAAAAAAAAAATCATGCGCGCATATTGAAATGAAGAAAACCGCAGATAATATATACTATCGATTCACGTCTAATGGGTATTTTGGTTTTTTTTTTTTTTTTTTTTTTTTTTTTGAAAGGGGATATTTTGGTATAGATGGCACGGAAACATAGCATTATTTTTTTTTCTAACTTCAAAGCTGGTAATTTATTAATCAAGTTAGTCAGCCATTTCAAAATAAAATTACAGTGACACATGGCAAATTATGAATACAACGTCTGAATAAGAGGGTGAATTAGCAATTGTATTTAGCACTGCACTCTTTTTTTTATCTATTCAATCCAAAATGTGATTTGATCATTTTTTTTTCAATGATTATATTTCCTCACCATATTAATAAATGTCCCCAAGTTATTTTTATATATATAATAATAATTTATAAAATTTACAATTTTATAAATGTTTTTTATATTATACATATTTTAACCCTTTTATATTCATAACAATCCGTCACTTTAGTTTTATATTTCTTAGTAAAAAAATAAAATTTATGTAAAAAAAAAAAAAAAAAAGGACTACATACAAATTTAATTAAAGACAACTTTTTTTTCAACAACACAAAATGTTGAAACCACCCTGTAGCATATTCAAAATGCAACCAGCAGACAATGCTTGCATATCTTACCTATTTGTTGGAATCTTTCAATGCTAAATTAAACAAAAGTTCATAACATTATCACAAGACAACAAGACAAAGAGCAATCAAATGTAAACCACAATCCACAAGACAACAAACTGTATCACACGATTATTTTACAAAATTTTCTTATGAATCATAACAAAAAATAAAATATTTTACATGGTGTTATTCATAAATTTAATGTTTAATGGATATAAATAGAATCATTTTTCTTTTTTTCTTTTTTCTTTTTTTTTTTTTTTTTGGCTTTTGAAACTGCATTTAGTACAACTTCCTACTTCTAACATTCTTCATCTATTTATTCGACAAATGAACTAATTTGAGCATATATATGTTTTTAATTTAGAAATTTTATTTAGTACAACTTTTGATATAGGAACTATTTTTTAAAGAAAGAAGATAGTATAAAATACGATAAAGTTAATTATTTTTATCCAAAATTTAATAGATAGACAATTCAAAAAATACTTTTTGAGTTCATTAGGAACTGTTATAGGATAAAATTGACTACAAAGACTATTTTTAAAGAGAAGATAATTCATGAACAATTAATGGATTTATCCTCAATTATAATTTGATATAGTTTTAAAAAATTTGCAAAAAACCCACTTTGTTTTTTTTCTGCCCTTTCCCTCATCCCCTCTCAGTATTGGGTCGGTATCGAGATTGAGATCAAACTAGGTCAAAGAGATAGAAGTCGAGCTAGGTCGAAGTGAAGGCCTAAAATTTAACTTATTAGAAATCTTATACGTATTACGATACGATGTTAAATAAACATAATATAATACAACCTAATAATTTAAGAACGACAAATCTTTACGTTCTTTTATATTTTTACATAAAAGTGAAATTATTTGTTACCGAGATTCCATTAAGCTATCATATTTTTGCTTAATATGATATTATTTGAATAAAATTTAATAGATCAAAATTCTAAGGGATTTTTTTCCTTTCTTCATATTCTATTACAAAATTTGTATAAGAATACAACAATAATAACAACACTATAGACATAACGCAGTGTCACATCTCATCGTGGGACTCGATTGAAATCTTACCCCGCGTTGAAACTACAATGACTTTTTTTTTTTTTCCTTTTGATAAATAGAGTTATTTGAATTTTAAGCCTGAAGAGTTGCCCAAAAATGGGTGAATTGAAAATAGTGAATTATACAGTTACATCTTATACAATTTATGTTTTACATGATGTATCCCATAATTTTAATTTTAATAAAATATATTAAAATTATTATCAATTGAGGTCCAATAGCTAACGAACGCTAAAAAACATAGATGCTTTTAATCACGAAATTTACACTTGAGTTTTTTTAAATGTAAAGCTCGTTCTTTAAAAAAAAAAATTAGAACTCGACACATGAAAAGAGTATTGAACAAAAACTTAAAATAACTGTTGAATTTCAATTGTCAATAAATTTAAAGTTTAAAGTTTATTTAGTCAAGATTAAAAGTTTAAGATTTATTATGTTAAAAAAGGAATAACTTAGAGTATAACCATATAATTCACTTGAATGAAAAAGGTTTGAAAGATGCTTGTTATCAGATCTTAAATTGGGTTTCTCCGGTCAAAAAAAAAAAAAAAAAGAGAGAGAGAGAGAAAGAAAAGTTGTTTCAACAGAGTGAAAACGACACTCTACCGACGTGGTTGGATTAGTAATCTTCTGGTAAATCTTCTCATGTCTCTGGTATCAAGGGTAAGAGTTCATATTTCCACCTCCATTAATTAATATATATATATATATATTCCCGACAATATTAGACACTAAAAAAAAATAAAATGAAATAAAATTGAAATAGCCAGCAGCTTCTTAGATCTTGAAATGCCAGCTGACAATTGACATGCCGTTTCCAATACCAGGATTAAAAAATATATATATCCTACAAAAAAATAATCAAATTTTAATCAAAGGTCTCACATTATAAAGATTTTAAAATTAAAAAAAAAATACCTTCTAAATTTTTCTCAAAAAGAAAAATATATTCCTTAAACAAATTTAATCTAATTGGGAATAACTTTGTCTTATCTCCGGTTTTTTGTCCGTCAAGAGGTCTGTGTGGATAAAATAATTTCTTAAAACAAAAGAACAAATTGAAAATAATTAATACTAAAAGATATAGTTCTAGCTATGTAGTCAACCATTTTGATATTAACCCAATATGAATTTAAGTATCAAAAGCGTTTAAATGTAGATTGGCTTATGTGGATCTAAAAGATTAGTTTTAAAACGTAAACCTAGAATAATAATAATAGGGTGTTTAAGAGAGTAGTTTAAATCATTAGCTTGGGCTTTAAAAACTATAACATATGAAAGCTTTACATTTGTATTTTTTTAACTTTAGTATATAAAAGCTGTATATTGTTTACGATTCAAGTCATTCAAAACACCCTATAAAAAAAAAACACACAAACAAACAAACAAAACAACTAAAATACAAAACAAAACAAGACAAAAAAAAAAAAAAACCAAGAATAGAAAAAATCAAGCGAATTGATAGCAACAACAGATATAATTTGGATTATCAAAACGTCAGAAACGATAAGCATAATTACATAGAAAAATGATGAAAATTGTGTGCTGTAACTTGAACATCCCTATGACCAAAAATTCAGTACTTGAGTTTCAGGTGACAAAAGAGAAATAATGAATAAAAATGGATTCATTCAAAAAGAAAAATTCCAAAACCCTTTCTAGTTAAAAGTGCACATTTGAGCTTAAAACGTCTACCCCTGTTTATACAGTACTAGCTTCAACCATGCAAATGTTATAACCAAGTAACACCAACCTGCATATATACATGCCCAATGAATTAGCATTAGAATTTCACCAAAAGAATAATATTAGCCTCAAAAGCTTAATACCAAATGGTTTTTAGTCCCATATACTTTCAGATGTCGCACAAGCGGGCCCATGCAATTGATATATATATATACTGTTTTTTTTTTTTTTTTGAAGGCCATGCACAAAGATACCGTTGACGACCAAATAATATTCCTAATAGGATACTGATAATTAATGCGAAGAATTCTAAAACTTTTTCAGGTATGCAGCTCATTTTAGAAATTAAAGAGAAAAAAAAAAATCATCCTTTTCAGTTAAAAATAATTTATTCATTCATTTATATATTTGCCAAATAAACCCCCTGTAGTTAATAATTTAAAGGTAGAACACATGAGATGCAGCTGCTTTCAAATACACTAACCCCATATCTTTCGTTAACATTTTATTTGTTCTTATTTATTAACTCCAAAATCTACTTAAAAGTCAGCCGTCTTATGTGCATATAACCAGTAAGGCCCTCAACTACCTAAAGAGATCCCCAAATGTCATTTTACCTGAATCGAACCAACCAATATAGCATATAATGTACATCAAAAGAACTCAGAAGCAGCAGACAACAAACACAGAAGCACATATCAATAGCATGGAAAAGTTCTTCAACTCATTTGAGGTTATCTATCACTCTCTTACACTATTCACCTTATGCTTTTTAACCAAGAATTTCTTGAACGCAAGGACAAATAAGATCATATTTAATTCAAGCATGCAAGCTAAGTGAACTGATAGACGCTTGATTGGAAATTTGATGATACGAAAACTATGCAAAATAAAGCACCAAAATTCTCTAAACTAAGTAAATAATAATAATAATAAAATCAGAGTGAGTAAGCAAAATTTACGGTCACAAGTGCAGTACCGATAGTCCTTAATCAAGATCTTCTTGTCTAGGCTCTGATTCAGTGTTCTGATTTCCCCTGTTTGCAAAGTTTGAACCATCATTGTTTCCATTGTTGTTACCGCTGCCAGTGTTGCTTGTCTCAGCAGTTGAACCGTATATCCTAGACAGTCGCGGCAATGAAATAGTAAACCTCCGCTCTACCATTCGTGGTGTCTGAGGATTTTCACCAGTTGTTGCCCCACTTCCACTATCACCACCACCAACAGCATCACTGCTGCCACCACCTGTAAAGGTGTTGAACCCCCCAGCTGCTTGACTTTGATTTGCAGGTGTGGAGGCACCACGACTCCTCTGTTCATAAGCAGGATCATCAGTGGGCAACTCATATCGACATACCGGGCAAGAATTATGTAACTCCAACCATGGTAGAATACAGTCTGAATGATAAATGTGTTTGCAGGGCATTTGTTTTGCTTCCTCATCAAGCTCAAATGTGTCCTTGCACACTGCACACTGTGATGAGTCCGAAGCCAGTAGTTCCTCAGTAATTTTTATCACAGGAAGTGCCCCCAAAGCAGACTTTGATGCTGGAGGGGTCCCACAACGATTTGGATCATTCTCAGCAAGTTGTTGGATCAATTGCTCAAGCCCAGGGCCAAAGAAGTAATCCCCAAGATTAAGATTAGTAGGAATACGGAACCCAGAAGGGTCCCCAGGATTGCCATCAATGACAAACTGAACATTAGCACCAGTGGCCCTTAAAGTTTGTAGATAGTTTTGAAGGAACACAAATGGATTGAACGCATTGGGGTCTTGATATGCCGGCATTCTGGTTGCTCCACCACCAAAGAGGGCAGAAAGATCATCAACAACGGCACCACCACCATGATTAGATGAAGTTGCGGTGTTGAACAATAGAGGAAAGCCACTGCCACCAAAGGAGGATGCATCAGATGAAAAGGAAAAGAAGGGATTAGGGCTAGCGCTAGGGCCAGGGAATGAATTAGGGTTTTCAACTTCTTCGAGGAAGCCACCACTGCAAACAGGGCAAACTAGGTCAGAGGTTGGTGAGGGGGTGATGCTTACAGTGCGGTTACATTGGTAGCAGAAGTATGGTTGAGGTGCATTGACGCAAATACCACCTCCAATTCCTGATGATGACATGTTACTTTATAAAGCCAAACGAGAAGATCGAGGATGCACAGCTTCAATGGAGGGTGAAACAAGGAAGGCTTATTCTAGAAAATGTAAAGGCTTTAGAGAATATCGGTTTGGCACACGTTGCAAAATAATAGCATCAGCGAAGAAGAAGGCCAGGTGATTATTATTAAAATGCTTGTGAGACTCCTAGAATACCCTTATTCCTTTCTCTGCAATATCCAATGTCTTTTGTTTCTTGAGTAAGCAATTGAATCAATTTTGTTTCTTCACCTACAAAATAGAACACAATCACATCAGTCAGATACACATCAAATAATGTTAGTCCAGTTTCTAGACCTCCAACTAATAATAACAGATGCCACATTAGGAATTAAACATCTAACGTCATTAAATTAGAAACATCAGATTATTACATTAAAAAATGTCAATAGTTGAATATTTCTGTGGGTTTCAAAATTGAATGTAATAGAGGCTTTCATCGTCGAAAGAGTGAAAGTACTAGCATAGCATGTAATGCCCTGTTAAATAAGAAATAAATATAAAACTAAATTGCAAAATAGGATCTTAACTGAATAACAAAGGACGCATAAAAATAAGCAAAGTGATCAGAGACGATTATAGAAGTTCAAATTTGTTTTATTAATCAAATGTAATGCACATTCTGCTACCAAAAGCTCCAGTATGAATGTTGACAAGAATTGACATAAAACGTCAAAGTTGTGTTATTAATGAAATGCCCTGCACATTCCTCTAAAAGAAGTTCCGGTATGAATGCTAAAATAGAAACCTTTCACATCCTTAGACTTCGCAATGAGTTGGCCTCCAAATTCAAACTTCAAAGAAATGGCTTTGCACAATAATAACAAAACCAAAAACCATAATGAATATCTTCCCATGATAAGAATGAAAAGAATTAACCTCAATAATATATGCAAGGCCAACATCATTCTGCTGAAGGTCTAAAGCGAAATTTCAGATTTGCGTTTTCAAGGGAAAATGTAAGACAAGTTTTGGACGCGGTAATGATTTTAAAGATGATAGGATGCAGCCCAAACAGTATGTCGTACTTGACTTATAAATCCCACCAGATTCTCTCATTCTTCATAACTGTACTGCTTGCAGTCTATCTCAACATTTACCAGTGTATAAGTATTTTTTTCGTTACACTAGCTATATCGAATCCATGAGTACTGATTAACGCATTGATTTTGATCCTCATGGGGTTAAAAATGATTTCTAACTCTATGCAGCTTTACCCAAGGCATAAATATGTCATTATCATATCAGTCATGTTAACTTCCTGTAATCTTCTAACATTTTTTATGAATTCCAATTATCGACATCAAAATAGGGGAAACAAAAGGACAAACAAACTTGCCTCAGTTGTGTCTGATAAACCCATTTTCTATAATCCATATGCAACTAAAACTACCTTTTCTTCTCTCCCATTTAAGCCTTGAACTGAACCAAATTAATAAAACGTTGCTATCGGCTTTCATACAAGTTATAACATCTGAAGCTAGATAGTAAGTACCTATATAGAAGCTATCCACAGACTATTTCCCAAAGCAAGACAAGAATCTTCGGCCACGTCAAACAGGAAAAGAACGATGAAAAACATATTTAGTTTTCTATTTCAATTTATTTCAGATGAGTTCATAATTAGATTTCCTATAATTCGTTCAATTAAAAAAAAAAAAAAAGAGAGCGGGGCGGGGGTGGGGGGGTGTTGCGGGGGGCGCGGCCACGGAAACCCCCAGCGTTACGTGTTAAGAAATTTGTAGCGACAAACAGAAAATAACTCTTGGAATTTTATACAACCAAAAAAAAAAAAAAAGAGGCAATTGAAGGTGAATTTCAAAGCAAGAAATTAGACCAGAGAGAGAAACATTAAATAGCAAGCTGATTACATCAAAAAACAGGGCTAGGGTTAGGAAAATCAGTAAAACGAGTAAGAGCTACATCAAAACCTTTGCACTATCAGAGATTGAAAAAAAATAAAACAATGAGAAACGAACCCTGTAGTTATGGGAAAAAAAGGATTTCGACCAGTAATACAGTATCGATCTGATAAAAACCTAAATAGAACCACGGAGAAAAAAAAAAGGCAAAGGTAGAAGGGGCAAACCTGAGCTGAAGCGGTCGCCAGAGCGGCGGCGGAGAAGAGAAAATGGGAGAGAGAAAGAAAGAGAACACGTAGAGGAGAGAGAAGGAAGGTGCTTTGGGCTGGGTGGGTGGGTGCGTGGGTAAAGGAACGTAACTTTGGCTCCCTGTTAAAGACGCGAAATACGTGGGACAATATCGATCGTTGGATTGGAAACAGGGAAAGAAAGATCATCCGTTGTAGATCATAAATGACAACAATACTTTATTATTATTATTTTTAAGGAATTTACACCTTGTACGGAAAAAGTGATACAAAAAGATGAGAACCATTTTTTCAGTCGTAAATAATATAAAGTTCTCGTATGTTATAGTAATAATAAAAAAATTACTATAGTATAAAGCTCTCATATGCTACAATAAACTGCTTTTTAGATTAGATTTGGATATACGTTGGATGGCATCAATGTTAGAATCTCAATTCAAATATCACTTGAGTTTTAGATGCAAAATTCGAGTTTTGACCTCCCTTAAATTTGCAACATTTAAAGTCTAATGCTACAATACGGGAAAAAAGGCTCGTTTTATAGATGAATTCAAATTGTGTTGGTTTAAAATATTTTTTGAGTTGTATGATTTAAATTGTTATATGAATTGATGTTTGGATGTGCAGTTAAAATATTAATTATTTTTTTTGAGATTTTCTATCTCCTATACTTGAGCAAAAAAATATTACAAATTTTTTGTTTGTATCATTTGAGTCGATTATTTTTTATTGTGTTTATAATGAAGAGAGGAATAAATCAAGATATGTATTATATATTTTTTAGTATTGTGAATATTAAGATTTTGTTAAATTTATTAAAAAATTAAAAAAAATTACACTTTTTATCCAAATACAAATTCTAATTTGTACTATATTTAGAGTAACACTTTGATTTCATATCTAAATATCAATTCGGATAATAATTCAAATCACACAATTCGAATCAAAATATTTTAAATCAACCAATTCAAATCCGTCTACCAAATGGGCCCTAACTTTTTTGTTGTTGTTGTTGTTACTGTAAATATTTTCAAACTTGTCATTTACTACAATTATTTTAAAAAAGTAATATATAATACAAATTTTTTACATTGTAAATAAAAGGGGTAAATTATTTACTTTATAAATCTACTATTTACTATAAATATATCAAAACATGTTTATTTGGAAAAGTTCTCAAAATATGTTATTTTCCTCATTTTGTCTCATTCTTATTTATTTGGATTGGGACTAGAACTATTAATTTGGGTCGTACCATACGAGTTGTTCTAAGAGTAAATTAGGTGATATATCACATATTTACTATTATTGTTGTGTTCTTCTACTTTTATGTTATTTAATTTATATCATTTCTTCTAGCGAAAAAGGTTAAAATATCTTTAGACAATATATATTTTATATAACTTTAACCTAAAATACTTAAAATCTATTATGTTTCTATGTTATTTAAAAGTTTCAACTTTAACCTAAAATACTTAAAATCTATTATGTTTCTATGTTATTTAAAAGTTTCATGTTTCAAACTTTTTCGTAAAAGTGATAAAGTTAAAATAACAATACCAAAGAAGTAATATTTTTCAAATTGGCCTGCGTGCCTTCTTTGCGCGGTGCTCAACGTTGGCCAATTCTCATAAAGACTAAAGCCGAAAAGGCTCAATTAGTTTTTTTTTTTTTTAATTTATTTAATATATCTTTGTTAATAAAATACAGGCCGACCCAGGCTTCCAAACTTGGCTAGCTCTCCCCCAAGCCTTTTCTAGGCTCTAGTCCTTTTTTTCTTCTTGGTCCCTATGAATTGGGTGAGACACCCTGAATTAACAGCTCCATTATAGTTTTAAGTTTTACTCTTTTTTTTTCAATATATATGTAACACAGTGGCCTAGTTTCCATCACGTAAGCGGCATCTATTGGAAACATTCATTAGAAACCCGTAGGCGATATATCAAAAAAGTTGAACAGGATGACAGTTGGCCACCAACATTCATCAAAAAGGTATAATATGTTGCATGGTGAACAGGCTGACCAAAAGAATGCTTTTCTAATTCCTTTTAGGGGTCGATTTATAGTGAATTAAATAATTAAATATAGTATTTAAAAATTATGAGAGTTCGTTCATGAACGACAAGTGAACTAATGGTGACAAAATGTAATATTCAAGCATGCAATATGAAACCTAAAACACACAAAACGTGTAACTATGTTGAATTCAACGCTTTAACATGCCTAATGCTTGCAGCGGTGAATAAGAAACCTGATTATCCGCTCAACTCAATTAACCTATCCAATATAAATTTAACTTTAAAAAGTTGAACCATTCAATCCGAGTTTTGATTGGATGAGTTTGAATTGAGTTTTTCCTAACCCAATATAATCCAAAACTATCCAATGTACTTATATACATATATACATTTAGTATACAATTGAAAATTTGACATCAAACATAACATCTCACACACTAAAGCTCTCTAATATATTCTAAAATTCTAAATTAGGTTTCTATTTTATTAGTTTTTATCGTGGTTGATTTGTTGGTTTGAGACTGATGTATTTGAACTTGTTTAGTGGTTTTTTTTTTTTTTTGGCTTATGACTTATAAGACAATGCTGAAACTTTACTTGAACAGTATATGATGAATATATAGTTCAAACCTTGTCTCCACATAGAATTCCTCAAATTTTGTTGTGTAGTAGGAAACTGGTTGAAGTCTAAGTTTAATATTGTGAACCTAGACAGTTTGAGGGTTTCCTATGGGACCATGTTGTGAGGATGACTTAATTGTTAGGAATTTGTTTTTGCATTAATTAGCCACTTGCTCATGATGAGTGAATTCAAAATTCTTGTTATTTTTCGTAATATTAACAATAATAACATGTGTTTGCAGGAAATCTATATGTCTCAAACAATAAACAACTAAGTTAAAATGTTAATCTGACTTGCGACAATACATAGTATAGTTATGATTTTCTTTCAGGAACTTCATGAGGGAATACAGTTGATAGTCTATTATGTTATCCATTAACTTTATTGAGAAAGGGTGCAAGAGCCCTATATCCTTAGACACCTTTTTGTACGATTGTCTTGTGAATAATTTAGTAGCATTTTGGGAGTAGAGTCTGAGAGTATCCCTTTGGGGCGAGGATGGCATGGTATGTTGACTATGGAAGTCATCTTCTATCTCCTTTTGCCGCAGCTTATTGAGTGCATTAGTTATTATACAACAAATTTTAGTAGGGACATCGTCACGTCCACAAAACGCCTAATATTTGCATTCAATGACTCACTTTACTGCGTGATCCTCATTTTTGCAAAGAATTTATTATGCAAGTATGTTTCTGCCCAACTGTCCCTTTTGGAGGAGCATTCCATCAAGAAACATCTACAATGCCCAAAAGATGAGTACAACATTGCATAAATAGAACTATTCCAAATATTGTTGTTCTCCAATGATGGTTGGGGCCTACTAGTATTAGGAATTGCTTATAGTATTCGTTGGTCCTGCAAGTTATAACACTTCTCCAAATTCAACATAATCTCTCCTTGAAGCTCCATCAATCCATAAAATATTGCACAACTTGTTATTCTCGTGTGCATTGTATATATAGTAGAGTCTCCATCATGATTTTGAGCTAAGCATTGTATATTGTTAGGATCAATGTCCTATGGAATAAATACTTTGGCAGTATTTATGATATTTTGGTTACAAAAACAATTATTTGAACATTTCATGTGCGTTATCGTCGTATATTCATATTATTGATTATATATGAAAAAAAACTATTGCACCATGACAATTAGCACTAAATCTTTATAGTGTATTTATGGGGTTTATAGTATATCTGCTATGTCCTCAAACTTGGTGGTAAATTTGCCACCATGTTTAGCATATAACAAATTTGGTATTTAATATCTATGATTTATAGATTGATTTTTTTGTTTTAATAATTACAACATTCTCACGTTAAGTATTTTAATATTAAAAATTTACTTTTACAAGTACCGAGGATTAATAATTATAACAAAAAATAAATATGACATTTTGAATAATATTACGGATTAGAGCACAAAATAAATTAACACAATAAAATATAACTTGATATTAGCATTTGTACTGAGGATGCTCTACTCCAAATAAAACAAAATAATAGATTAGATATTAAAATGAGACATTTTAAAAGTTTTTCATTAAATGTTTAACATTTGATTAATGGTGGGATCAAAATTAAAACAAAATAGACTAAGGACCAATCTAAGACTTCTAAAGATCAAGAACTATAGTGAAACTGAGGGTAAACTTTAGTGATCATTCATGGGATTAACCCCAAGAAAAAAGTTGAACTTGTGTCCATGATAAGAAAACCGTAATATTCACTCTGTGTAGGACTAAATGCTTGCAGCCGTTTGGCAAATGTGGTTACTAAGTTTATTACAATGTTTTTTCTCATAAAATTTAAAAGCACACTTAGTTTGAGCTAAATTTGTAATTCAAATCATATTGTCAAAACAATTTATTAATCTTAGCTCGATAATTGGTTGTGTATATATCAGTGGTGAATATATCTAACAATAAACTAATTTTCGTAGTTACCAAAGGAATTTTTTGTTTCACCGAAAAAAAAAAAACATTTCTTAAGGTTTTAATGTTATACAGTATATAATTATTGCAGCTTACGCATGGGTGAAATGTGAGAGAAAAGAAGATAAAGATTGCTATTCGGTACTCAAAGAAGGCAACATATATTATTGGGCATAGAGGTAGCAGTTTTGGTGCTGAATAACGTTATGTACGCCTTTCCCTTGTGAAGACCCAAGGTGATTTTGATCTACTTTTCTACCAACTTAACATATTAGTTTTTGAAGAATATTACTACCCCAAACCCATCTCTATGTGAATCTACACAGGAATAATCATGCGGTTGACTGTCTCTGTGACTGTTTATAAAAGAAATTATGAACAATATTGAACACTTAATGAACAAAATTAATCATCCAATAATTTTTTCACTAGTCAAGATTGTAGGCACTTCATTGACAAAACCTTCTTAGAATATGTTTATATAGAATTGTTTTTGCGTTATACTAAATTGCCGTTTTCTCGTGGTTGTAGGCATAACCTAGTGATAAAACTACACCCGTTTCACCAAAAGGTGAAGAGTTAATCTCCCACCTCTAAATTAAAAAAAAATATATTTATATAGTTGCCCCTTTCTCTTTGTTTTCTTTTTTCTTGCTTTCTTGCTTTTATTTTTTCTCTTTTGTTTTGTTTTCTTTTATGGAATGAAACGCAGATACGTAATTGCAAAATTTAAAAATTTTGAGCTAATATAAACTCAACAGCGAGAGAATGAGTACTAATAAAAAAAAATAAAAACTAAAGAGTCTTCTTCGTGCCTTTTTTGTTTTTTATTTTTTTTAAATATTTTTTCTTGTTTTTGTTTAATTTTTTTAAACAAAAATGTTTGGTAGCTCTTATCTATTTTTTGTTAAAAAACAAAAATAAGCTTGATAACAGTTTATTACATATATATTATTTTAAAACAAGAACAAAATATATCATTGATGTTGGGGAACCAAGGTGGGGCCAAGATTGGATCGATGGGCCGAGATTAAGCATAGGAGCTGGGGTCTGGGACAAGATTGGATTGATAAGCCAGGGTCTAGAACGAGATTAGACCTATAGGCTAGGTCCAGTTGTGGACAAGATCAGACTGATGGACTAGTGGTGCGGTCGAGATTGGACCGACAAGTCAAGATCGAGGTTAGAGTGATGGGTTGGGGTTTGAAGTCATGATTGGATTGAAAGACTATGGTTAGGGCTGTGTCTGGACCAACAAGCTAGTATCAGGGTTGGGATTAAACCAATGGACTAAGATCGAGGCCGAGATTAAAACGAGTGCTAGGGTCGGGGTCAAGATTGGTCCGACAGGTAGAGATCAAACTAAGGGGCTAAGGTTAGGGTCAACATTGACGCGATAAGCCAAGACCAACGTCGTACCAATAGGTCAAGAATGGGATCAGACCTACATGGTAGGGTCAAGGTAAAGATCAAACCATTATGTCAAAGTCAGGGCCAAAATAGGATTGACGGACCAGGGTCAAGGCCATGATCAAATTGATGGGTGGGGGGGTGGTCAAGGTTGGAAATGGACCAATGGATTGAGGTTAAGGTTGGGACTGGAGCACTAGGATGAGGGCCAGCATCAAATCGATGTCAAATCTTGTCAGTCGACTTGACTCCAACAACAACTCAATGAGTTTGGCTTGACCTCAACAGTGTATCCAGCTCAACATTAAGTCTAGCTCCTTGAGCCACCCTTAACGGTAAATGCACCCTAACCTAGTGGCATGTTTGGCTCACTTGTTGGACCTCGATGGCAAGTACATTCCATTGGTTTGACCTCGTCGGTGATTTGGCTTGGCACCCCCAAGGTAAGTCCACTTCACCAACCAAACCCCAATGGCGTGTTTGGCTTGCTACCCTGACCCTAGCGGTTAGTCTTGTTCACTGAGCACCCAACTCCAACAATGATCTTGGCTTATCAAAACATCCTAATCTATTGGTGACTTTAACTTTAGTAGTATCTACAACCTGTGATTTTTGTTTAAATAAAATTAAAAACAAAAATTTTTGTTTTCATAAGTTTTAAAATTTTATAAAAGTTAAAAAACAAAATCGAAATTACCAAACGTGTTTTAAAAAGTTTTCTAACTTTTTGTTTTAAAAAAACTCTTTGAATAAATGACATCAAAACGATTCCTAAACAAAAAAGCATTTGGAGGAAATGCAAAGCCTATATTATAAAATTTTCATTTTCATGCCCAAAATAAAACTAATTTAAAAGCTCTGCCAACAAGCCTGTAAATCCATTGTTGTCCTCTGTGCCTCTATCGTTTTAGTTTCCACTCTTGTCGATTTTAGTATAAAATTGTTGTAAACAAAGAAGAGACGGATAAATAATTTTTTGAGTTGGTAAAATATTACAAACATTCCTCATGTTTGAACTAATTAAAAAAGTATTCCTTAGTTTCTTTTAAAGATAAAAAACAATCCTTGGGCAATCAAATTGCATAAATTGTACCCTTACTAATACGTATTTAAGTATGTTGAAAGAGTTTATACCTATTAATTTAAACATTAACCATTTAAAAGATATATTAGAAATAGATTCAAAAAAAATATGAAAAATTTTAAAAATAAATCTAGGAAGCAAGATTGGATGTCCATGTAAATCGACCACGTGGAAATTTAGTCACATGCATCTACGGTACATTCCGGTGAGGGAGAGTGTTGAGAATGATGATATCAGGTCAGAAGATGATTCTTTAGATAGACACTTTGCTTTTATGGATCCTAAGATAGACGTACTATCAATTTACCTTGACGATCTAGATCCAGATATTTGTAGTGATAGAGATAGTGTGGTTAGAGCATCTCAAGTTGATGTTGATGTTAATACATTAATGGATTATGAAATAGATGAAACTCTTGATGATCAAAGCGCTGGAAAATGATCAAAGTGACTATGATAGTGATGAGCCTCTTCAATTATTAGATGAAGACAATGAATAGATTGTGAATACTTTTTTAATGACTTTGTACTTATTGACTTTTTTTTGTAAATAATATCTTTATTTTAACTGTAATGAATGGAATTATGTCTTATTGTTGTATATATCATAGTTAAAAAAGCAAATTCTACATTATATCATCTTCACGTGAGGAAATCAAAATCATATCAATGATACTCCTACTAATAATAATTATAATGATGATGACATACTATAAGTAGAAAAGGAAAGGGTAGGTACATAGGGTAAGTAGCAGAGAAAAGACGCAAGGATGTAGGAGGAAAAGTGAAAAACCCAATTTATGAAGGGATTTAGGCCAACTTGGCAGCCTAACTGTGTCAAGCATGGTAGTTTGTCTCGTGATTTAGGCCAACTTTCTTGAACCTATCTCTCGCTTCAAACTGAAAAGACGTTTGGTTAGCATGAGGAAAAAGAGAAAAACCCAATTTATGAACAGATGTTGGTGAGTATATTTATTTGATTTTTTATTAAAACATTATATTAGTTATACAACATTGATTATCACTCATTTATTGTGCAGAAGAGGTACATTTTGAAATGTTAGACCTCGTTAAAAAGTCCATGGATTCACACATGGCATAACTGCATAGAAACTGCTGGACTGCTATATTACGTGGGTAGTCTAGGGATGTCCGCGGAGAACTCAATCCAGAGAGCGCAAAGAATTTGCCCCATCTGGATGTTACTAATCATAATGTTTGGAAAGCACTTTGTGGCCACTGGGCTACTGAAAAACAAATAGTTAGTTACACAATTCTCCCAAAGTCATTTAGTCATATATGCTAATTGTAATATCCTTTTTACTCAATAATTTGTTCTTTTTACAAGAAATATCAAAGGCAAATTCAAGAAATCGCAAGGTAAAAATAGCTACAACAACAAGCATGGATTAAAATCATACTCTGCACATCGTGCTAGTTAAATAGGTAAATTTTTTCATTACTTATATTAATTTTTTCTTTCATTTTCACACTATAACTTTAAAATATTGGTATAAATTGATCCTATCACTAATGAGTTCCCAAGTGACATAGCAAATTATCAACGCATGTACTCTGATAAAGTTAAGTGCCAATAATGCAACCCTCAAGCAAAGGCGAAGCATGTGAGCTAGTAAGTTTGATTAATTATTTTGTGATTTTGCAATTAAAAAAGTTTTTTGTACTTGTTTTAACTATAATAATTTTTTTTTTCAAAATCAACTGGTGGCACTTCGTGATGCACAATCTAGCCAATCGTCTGATAAAGCGTCAAGTCAGCAACCAGCTCTATCTAAAGAGAAGATTGTTCAACAAGTTCGAAAGCCTCATTCTGGATACATCAAAGGAAAGGGGGAGTATAGAAAGGATTTTCCAGTCCTGGTTGTGCACAAAATGAAAATGCTGATGTACAAGAGTTGATGAATAGTCTTGACACAAACAACACTCATCCAATACCTAGTGTTTGAGTTAAACATGACATTCCCTAGACAATTTGCTCCATTTGATCTAACTTCTTGTCCTCAACAGTACACATCATTGCTACCACCATGCCCCACTCCAGCAATACAACAAAATCCTATCTCTTGAGTGCAACAACCATATCAACCTCAACATCAATATTTGTCTCAACATCAATTTATTTCTCAACCTCCAGAGTATAACCCTTCATGAGATGATGATGATACTTACTATCCTTCGTCACCAAGAGACTCTCATTATTAGATAGATTACAGACATTATTTATATATGTTTATGTCTTATGTGTCAGAAGACATATTTCAAAACATTATCTATGTTTTTGTTTTAAACTTAAGCCAGTTTTAATATTAGCATTAATTGTCGTATTATTTGTGATTTAGTGTTTTAATTTACATTTAAAATATTATTTTAAAAAAATTACATTTAAAAGAATATCATGAGTAGAAATTAGTACTTAAACAATAGTGAAAAAATAAAATATTTGAATTAACAAAATTTTACTAATGCCGATAAGGCATCGGGAAGATTCAATATTTAAGAAAAAAATTCTATCGACACTAAAAATGCATCAATAAATTAAATATGTTGTTGACACACATGCATTTTTCCTGTCTCATTACCGACATAGGTGTCGGTACATTTAGTGACGCGGTCAACATGTCAGGAAGTAAATTTTGCTACGCCTAACTCTTGATTAGGGGTGGCAAAACGGGTTTACGGGTCGGGTTTGTGTCGGGTTGGAGTTAATTTTTACAAAAAATAGGTCGACATTAACCCGATCCGTGACACGAACGGGTTGAGAATTCTCAACCCGAACACGACCCGTTTTGATATGGGTTGACACGAACACGACCCGTGTCAACTCGTTTCTTATGCATAGTATCGACTCGCGACCTGTTTTTGACCCGTAATCCGATTGTGACCCGCAACCCTCTTATGACCCGCCTACATTAATATATATAATATTAAAAAAAACATAAATTTAGAAGAGTTTCATACCACTTCAACAAGAAAATGAGTGATACGAGATGTAGGGTTTGATCTTTTAAGGGCTTATATTATATATTGAATAATATTATTTTTTTTAAATTTAATTAATTAAATACGGGTCAGAAATGAGTCATTTTCGTGTCAGATGGGTTGATCTGAACCCGACCGTTTTTTGACTGGTTAATTTCGGGTTGACACTAAAATAACCCGTGGTCAAATTTTTCGACACTAACCCGCAAAAAATCGTATCGGATTCGTGTCGTGTCGTCATGTCACAACCTGTATTGCCAGCCCTACTCCTGACACTACCAGTGATGCCAAAATGGTGACACTAATTAATTTTACAGACAACTAGATGATTTTATTGACTGGGTCAAGAATTTGGTTTTTTCTTGTAATCATCTGGCCTAGTAACTTGGCGAATTAAGGAGTTGAGATAGAGACTTTTCATTTTTTTTTCTTTGACTTTTTTGTTTTTAATTTTTTTTAGTTTTTACTCTAACCTTTTTTTCA
>CAMOHE010043205.1:28013-38391 GCA_946598075.1 Artocarpus hirsutus
ACGATAAAATCCAAATCAGCCTTTAATACATGTTTTGGCACGCTCTTTAATGCTGGACAAGTATCACCCCATCACTCTCTCTCTCGTTCACTTTTCTTTCTTCAATATCTTTTTCTATTTATTTCTTTATATTCTTTTTTGTTATATACCATTATCCCACTCTCTTTTTCTATTTTCCGTTTCTTTTATCGTTATCATCTGAAATGTTTTTTTTTTTTAGATGTGTACATTATGTTATTTTAAGATGTGTCTATCATATATTATTGTATTCAAAATCATATAATAAGTGGAACACGCATATACGTTTCCAACTAGTAAAATAAAAACTGCCTAAAAGACTAAAACAAAAACAAAAACAAAATTCAAGATCGTCTACGGAAAGAACTATTTAGCCTAGTTAAAAAGACTGAGAACCAAAACAAAAATGGACATAATAACCAAAAAAGAAATATTTGGCCAAGGTAAAATTAAGTCTTTTGTAACATGGGTGTAAGGAAGAAATTGGATAAACCTTTATTTTGGTAAACCCCTAAACGGATACTATTTTCAAGTTCTGGAAGTCGTTGCAGAAAGGGAGCAAATTGCAAATATAAAACACATCTTACCACAATTAATCGCTCCGTAAAAATATATGAATTCCATCACATAAGAATCACCGATCGTAGCAGTAGTAACAGTTAACAATTGAATCCAACGTCAAACACCACAACCGGCTTGTTTAAATTCCTGAAGCATTTTATCTCAATTATAGAAAGATCAGAGGCCAGGAAAGGTTTTGATTTCAGAACGAAGCTTCACAAATGAATTCATTAGAGATCATCAATGTTCTAAGAAGACTCCAAAGACGGTTTTGTTCCCTTCAATGGAGGTTAGGAGAAAAAAAGAGTTCTAGAAAATTTTTTCTAATTCTCAGTCTAACTTTGCTTTATGTGCTGAGATTAGTAAGAGATATTACAAGAGTGAGCTAGAAAGCTCTAATTCTCTTCTACTTCCATAAGGTCATTTGATTAGCAACAAGTATTAGGCGAAGAAACTTTGGTGTCATGGAGTCCATTGTCGTCGAAGTTATTGTATCTTATCGCTTCAACTTGGTAAATGATATTTATATATATTTATTTAACATTAAATTAGTATAGCTATAATATTGCACTCAAAGATTTTATGAAAATTTTTATTATATACAATCGATACCCACTACACTTTTGTTATTATTATCTATAAAAACGTTTACAAACAAACATAAACAATGTCAATAAAAAAACCAAAAAAAAAAAAAAAACTAATCCCCCCATTTTCATCCTGCCGGCCCGCTCTGTCCCCACCAATCAGGGCGCCTCCCCTCCCAGCCTAGTCCTACGCCATCGCGAGCCCTCCTCTCGCGACCCATCATTGCAAATCTGAATCCCATCGAGCCAAGCCTCCTCCTTCGCCTTCATCATTGAGACCTAACAATGGGAGAGGTGTAGAACTTCTTTTCTTCTTAGTCAAAAAAAGGAGGTTGGTCACGCGAAGTCAATGATGAACTAAAGCGGCTAGGTCCCGTGTTCTTTTCTGAGTAAAATGTATGGCATGGTGGACGACCCGGATCGCGTTCGTCGCTGATGATGAACCGTCCCTCTCCCTCTGCTCCATCATCCCCACCCAATCTCCCTCTCCTCTGGCGTCCCCCTCCCCAATCTTATCTCCTCTCCAGTGCCCAAATCGTTCCCCTCACATCTGTCGGAGTCTCTTGTCATCTTTCTCTCCATGCCATTGACTTCGTTTGACAACAACTTCGATCTCTGCCATCAACTTCGACCCGAACGTGGCCCCATATTGTCTTTGTTTTTGTTTTTGTTTTTGTTTTTTGGTTTTATTTTTATTTTTGAATAAATATTGATTTATTTAAGGGTATTTAGTTTTTCATAGTAACTTAAAGTTATGTGCACATCACGTGAGGTTTTAATGTCATCAGTTATGTTTAGTTTTTTTAAACCTAAAAGTAAAAGTTTCTGTTGATTAAATTGAAAAAAAAAAATAGGGATCCAATATTCATTTTCTTCAAAGGTTGACTTCTAGAACTTTTAACCCTAAAAAAATTAATTTTAATTATTATTATTTATCTATTAAAAATATTGTTTTTTTATATATTCTTGTGATATTGTTGGTATCTTCTGTAACTCTTAAATCTTTTCTTTATGTTCAGAGTGATTGTCGAGAGATTTATGCGGATCAGCTGAGTTTGAGTAGAAGAGATGCAGCAGAAGCTGAGGAAGTTGCAGCAATCTCTTGTTCTGGCCATGGAACAGCTTACTTGGATGGCTCAAGAGCTGATGGTGATGATGCATCAGTTTGTGAGTGCAACGCTCGCTTTCCAGGCGCTGACTGCTCTCTGTGTCTCCCTTGTCGCGTTGTAGATGCTGAAAGGTATGTTTCAAATCATAAATTCAGGGAAAAGTCTCCAAAAAAAAAAAAGTGATATCCAAATGGATAATCCCTGTCCTTTCTTTTTTTTTTTTTTTGTTTTAACTTTGCAGTGGGAGTCCATATTTTTTAGAGGGGTTATTAAAATTGATAGTCCTTAAACTTTAAAGACTTTTTCACTTTGTCTCCATAAACTTTAAAAATCACCATTTTATCTTCTAAACTTTTAAAACTTCTCACTTGGCCTCCTAAATTTTGAAATCACTATTTTGCTCTTAAACTTTCAAAATTCCTCATTTTCTCTCCTACTTTTCGATTATCCGTTCAAATAGACAGAATTAAGCCCATATAATTCGCACATGCACTGCCTATAACGACAAAACTGAGATTTTATTACCATTAGGTTTTATTTCACGTTTACACTCTCATTTAATGTTTTTTTTATCTGTTTTCATTTAAGAAGGATCTGTATGTATATTTCTTCTCAATATTAGTCATCGATATCTTCTCATCTTTAATGCATAACTCATTTTCTTTGGTATTCAAATTTAGATATCAACAAATAATGTCAACTTATTAAATAAGTTATACATTAAAAATGAAAAGAAATGTGCAAGCAAACCCCTCTTAAATGAGAGTTCAGATAAAAAATGAAGACGTCAAGCAATAGTGCAAACATGAAACAAAACTTAAAAGTAATAAAATCTTATTTTTGCCTTTATAGGTGACGCGTGTATAGATCATGTTGGCTCATTTCCGTCTATTTGAATAGAAAATAAGAAATTAAGGAGACAAAGTGAAGAGATTTGAAAGTTTGAGGGGTAACATCATAATTTTAAAAATTCAAGGGGTAAAATAAAGAGTTTTAAAAATTTAATAAGTAAATTGGTGATTTTTAAAATTTATAGAGCAAAATGAAGAAGACTTTAAAATTTAGAGGCCATTAATGTTAAATAACTCTTTTTGGAACCATTTTTGATGCAAAATGAGGCAAGTAGTGCCAGCTTAACAGCGGGTTGGCATCGAATGAGCTATGTTTAGTGATGGCTCTTTCATCTCCGAAGAGCGGGAGAAGCCACATTCGTCAATTGCATGCCACTGCTGGAAATGCAGTCACACAAGGAAGATTTATTATTTTTGGTATCGGCTCAACCCAACTCATCAATGCTGCAGTTTACGCCCTATCCCCTCAAAATTCCTCCTCTCCTATTAAAGTTGTATCTTCAATCCCTTATTACTCGGTTAGATTCAATCCACTTGCTGTGTTACAGTTATTGTTGGTGGTGGTGGTGGTGTTGTTGTTAGAACTAAACTCAAAATCCTTGATCAAATTTTGATGTTTTATCTAGTTTCTTAATTTAAATTTTCGGCATCTTTGCAAACAGCAAACAGAGTTCTTCTGGGCAACGGATTTTAAGTTTGGAGGAGATGCATCTTTGTGAAGAAACAACTAGGATGCTACAACAAACCTACTTGGGTTAGCAAACTCGCCAAATAATCCAGATGGACAGCTGAGAAAGGCAGTTCTTCATGGTCCAAATGTTAAATACAGTTTTGATCAAGTATATTACTGGCCACACTTTACAGCAATTCCAGCTCAAGTAGATGGAGATGTAATGCTTTTTTCAATTTCCAAGCTCACAGGCCATGCAGGCAGTAGATTTGGGTAACAACCATTTGATCATTTTGCTGTAGTAATATCTCTACCGATACTATGTTTTTGAAAGTCTACCAGATTTTAATTAGAGTAAATTGCATTGTTACCCCATATTATTCGCATTTTGCAAATTATACTCGAAAGTTTCAATTTTAATAAAATACACTTTGAATTTTAAAATCATAAACAAGTAAAGTTCAACAGCTAATGAACGCGAAAGGTATCAATGGTCTGGTCACGAGATTCGTATGTGATTTTTATTCAAGGGTAATGATTGTCCTTTTAAGAAAAAAATTGAAGCTCGAAAATTTAAAGTGGCTATTATGCACTTTAATTACTACTGATTTCAAAGTTCATGATGCATTTTGTCAAAATTAAAATATCAAGATGCATTATGAAGAAAGCAAACAATTTAGGATGCAACATGTAATTTACTCTAGTTTACAACAACATAGTATTGACAAGGAAACAAACCTAGGAGGACTACTAGTCATATCCAAAGACAAAAATATCGGGTATCACTCATAATGTACTCATAAATCAATAGTGTGTTTGTTTTCTAAAACAATTTTAGAGAAAATTATGTAAACATGGTAAAGGTACAAAAAATATATAACAAAAATTTGCATAAAACTTTTGAAAAACATACTATAGATTATATTAATTCAACGTTAAATAATATGTATAATAGATGAGAAGAAATCAAAAAAATATTATCAGAATAATTCATCCTCTTTAAAAAAACCACCATCTTCCTTGCTAGTTCTCGGCACTAGATGGATGTACGTGTGGGCGTAGAAGGAACTAAGAGTTTCTAATTATCACTCTTGTTACTTTTCTCTCCTGTTAATCTCAACGCATGAGCAAAACAAGATTGGCAATAAAGAACTCTTCTTCTTTCTCTTTCTCTCTCTACATGCCTATACTAGGTTATTTGGAAGAGTTTTTACAATCTCTTCAAGATTCTTAATAATGTAGAATGAATAGATGAGGCCTCTATTTATAGAAAACATGAGACCTAATTAATTATGTAAGCTTCCTTTATTTTAGTTTTAAATATTATATATTTAATTAAAATAAAATAGACAAGCTTTTCTTTCTTTATACTGCAATAGATGCCATCACACACAAATACCCTATATGTGTGTGGCACCAATTTGAGGAGAAAGGAGAGAGAAAATTTGCTTGTTGTCAAACTGATTTGTTTCCAAATTTTAAATTAAATCACAATTTTCCAAAAATAGAAGGTCCTTTATTGGAAGCTTGGTGAACAAGCTCTAAACTTCACAGCAAATATTTCCTTGTCCATGTGTTTACGACAGACAGTATCTTCCAAAATTATTAATTATTTATTATTTATATAATTAAATCACATTTATCCAAAAAAATCAAAAGACATAATTTCATAACTCATTATTAGGGTCATCATATATATGACCATCGGTCTATGTGATTAGTTATTGTTATGTTTAACAGAAATTATTAGTCGTTTATATCACATCATGCCTCGGTCCTATATAATCTCATTATATATAATGCATTCATTTAATGATTCACTATATTAAGAGTTTGGATAACACCGATTTAATTTTAATGACAATGAACTACAATAGTAATGTTCAACTAAAGATTTTATACTTCAATTAAATAATTAATTATAGATTACTGACGATTTTAATTTTCATCTAAAAATATTATCCTTTTATATGTAACATTTATATATAATATTTAAGGTCACATAGATAATTATGTAATTTTAATAATATTCATAAAATATTCAAAATATATGCACATAAATATAATAAAAAACTCACTTTATTTATGTATAAATATTTCTTTTACACAACATTATATCTTTTAAAGGTAGCTATCTTAACACAGTGCACGCAAGTAATACAAATAAAAAGAAAACAGTGAATTTCCCGCTCCAACAATTGTTGTGCTTTGCATGGGTGGGCAGTGGTGAAGGATGAGAATGTACTCCAAACAATGTCCACGTACGTAACACCACGGGTGTTTCTCGGGATTTGTGGTTAAGAGCTCTACAGCTTATAAAAACGGTTCTTGGAGGAAGAGGAAAGGAAATTTTTGACTTTGGATATGCAACCTTGAGTAACTGTTGGGAATGTTGAACGAGACTCTTCAAGTCTCAACACACTTTAGTCGTCCACAAATAGGAGCATAGTACTGTAATTTCTTCCGTAAAATTATAGGGCCTTCATCAGGTAGTATCTTACCCATTTCATTATTCTATGCAAACTTCTGGTCATTTTAACCTTGCTTTCAACATTTGGACATAAGTGAGCAACATTAGAATTGGAAAACTAAAAATAGGACTCCGGTTGACAAGCACTTTAAAGTCTAAACTACCTTGTTGATTTCCTTTTTTTGTAGGTTATTTACCTTTTTATATATTGTATTTTAGATACTTTTGGATTTTTATCTTATCAAATGTATACCTTTATATTATATTAAAAAAATTTATACATTTTTCTAATCAATCTTCAATTTTGACCTAAAAAATTTCCAAAATAACCTCAAATTAAAAAATAAAAAAACTTTAAAAACTTTATACTAATTTATTAACTTCAAAAATATGTAGAATAACTTTAAAAATGGGCATTTTATAAGTTTTGGTTTTATTTTTTTCTTATTATTTGAAAGTTAAATTTTTTTCATTTTTACTTAAAGATAATTTGATTATTTTACTGGTTATAATTAACTATTGACTAAGGTAATATATAGATTTATGTTTTAACTCTAATTTGAAGGTATACTTTTAATGAGGTCAAAAACTAAAAATATAGTTCTTGCATTAACGTAAAGCAGAGTATAAAAAGATAAATAATCCTATTTTTAATTCGTTTCTTTTCTATGCAAATTGTTGTTTCGATATCAACAATTTTTGCATCACACCATCCATACTAAAGTCACACCAAATATTCCCAGTGTATATCACTTTGAACTCCTATGCTAGTTTCATCGAAGTAATATCATTGTTACAAACTCAATCATTGAAGCTGAAAGCAAATAAAGCATTATCTAGTAAAGGTCTTCAATCCTAAAACTTAATTTGAACAGTGGTACTATACAATTCATGGCAACTTATGCATGGTTGAAGTGTGAGTGGGAAGAAGATAAAGACTGTTATGCAGTCCTTAATGCAGCCAATATGGCAATATCATCGGCCGTAGGGGTAGCTTGTTTGGTGCCGAAGAACGGTATGTACGACTGACCCTCAAAGATTAGAGATGATTTTGATCTACTTCTTCACCGAGTAAAGAACCTAGTTTCGGGAGTATAAAATCCATGGTGAAGTGATTTTTCCCTCCGTCTATACAGCTATATGTAATTTTTTAAGTAAAGAATATAAGAAGAAACGGTCATGTACAACGACCTTCCTTTTGCAGTAAACAAATCTATATATTAAAAAAGGGCCATGTCCATTTACCGGCTAAAAGCAAACCTTTCAGAATTATATATTTGTGGAACGATCAGATTGCTTGTGCTTTATCAAATCCACCATTTGTGGTCACCATCCAACACTATGAATTGCTTCTTCTTTTTTTGTAAGAAACATAATTTTATTGAACTATATTGAATATGTAAGAGAAATTATAATAAGTTTTTCAAGTGTTAAAGATCAAAGACATGCATTTAGATGTGAAAATACTCATTTTATTTAATATGGTTGAAATCAATATCTAGCGCCATGACTTTAATTTTTAAGGCCACAATGTCGAAGGAAAATTTATAACATTTGTGGGGATAGAGGCATTCTTGCGCAAGTTAAATGGCACGGTCGTGCCATGCGGCAGAGAGTTGGCGTCCCTGCACCATCAGGCAAAATGCTGGCATCCCAGCGTTAGATTGTTGGCACCCAGCGCCGATCCAAATTGTTGCTTATTAAAAAATATGTCTTTTGAGTTGTTTTGAACTGGTGTATGTTCGTGAAATTTTCACAAGCGTATGGTGTCAAGTTTTATAGTAAAAATGGTGAGAAAGGTTGTCATACCCACATAGATTGCTATTGAATTCTTACTAATTACTGTAATTAAAATATTTTTAATTTTATCTAGAAGATCAAAATAATAATAAAATTGCAAAGGTAAAAATACTTTATAATTGAATGGGAATCAAGATGTAAATGGCAAGACAATTAATAGTATTAAACTCTAAAGGTTTCGATATCACCTAGCTGTCAACTATGCTTTTTTACTATCAATTTATTTCTAATTAATTTTTCCAGTCTATTAACCTAGAATCCTAATTTATTTCAATTTCTTCTCTCAAGTGTCGAGCAAAAATATTCTTAATAATTGATTTTTGACATTTCTATAAAAATCAAATTATTAAAAATATATTAAGATTTGTGGTTCTTTTTAATTAGCTACAAAGAAATTATAGGCCTCACAAACTCTGTAACATCCTATGTAATATTATCCAACGGTTACATCTAAAATTGCCTCTCTCGAGTTTCAAATTTTAAATTCTAAATCATCCAATTTGTGGCCTATAAATCAAAAACATTAAGAACATTATAATATGAATAAACTGAAAGAAAATATATTAAAAATATTAAACAATAAAAGGCATAGTATCTAGCATACGCTACCTTTAGCCTCTAGAAAAAAAATTAGTTCAAGATAGAATAAAGTAAAATACAAATAATTTTCTTAAGCATGACATAAGAAAGAAAAGGAAGAACTAGTTTGAATATGATGAACATTTTCGTCTCTCAATTTTGCAGTCTTCTTCACCTCCACAAATTCTAAAAGTGTGTTTCTTTCTAAAATCATGTCTTCCTAAAACCTCTCTGAGAGAAATTCAAAGTAGCTGTAATAGAGGATGGATCCTCCATGAGAGATAGTTCTTATATATGCCTAAATGATGAATAATGATAACTAGTGATCTTATAGTTGATCAGATGCCCGACTAAAGCCAAGGGAGAGCTATTTAGGGCAGATCTTATTGAGATTATTATTATTATCTCTTGTCTTGTTAGGCATATACCTATAGACCCCTTTCATTGGTATTAGAGCCACTCCTTTGTCTATACTACTACGAGTTTCTCAACATTAAAAAATCATGGCCAGTTCAAACGATGCTTCCAATTTTAATCACATAGTCCCTCTCTTAGTTCCTCAAACTCCTTCCCTTAGAAAATCCACCTCTACTAAATTAGACTCCCTATATGAAGTCTCTTATATTCCAGACAAAGATAAGATCACTTCTAAGTCACTTCCCTTAATTAATCCCAACCATGCGTTTGCCAGATCCACTAAGCCTTTTACTAGATCTATTAAATCTCTTATTAAACATTCTCTAAAGGCTCCAAAAAAATATATCCAAGCCTCCAAATTTAGCTAGTGTTAGCTACCCGTAACCTTACAAGTTCAATTTGTAACTCTCCAGATTCCGCCAGAACTTCCTCCCTAATGGATAGATCGGGGTTACACCCATATCCATATTGGCACAATCCGACTAGCCCTTACCTATCATGCTAGAAAAGTGTTAGTGATGTGCCCTAGGCCAATTATGTAATGACCACATATTGACTTCATTACATTTGCATTTTATTAATAAAGAGGCATTTTCATTATTATTATTATTTTTTTAATAAATGGTTAATTCTGCCTAAGGTCATCAAGTATGTAACTTGATAGTAAAACTCTTAGGTGAAAATTGAATTATATTCTCAATTATCCCTAGTCGATCATTATTATTGAGATAATAATGAGTGAAGACTAGTATGAAGTTTGACTGATGATTATGTTTTACTAATCATGCGTATGAGATACTAAGTCAACTCATAGAAAGTCAACTCATAGATACATATTTGAGAAATGATGTATTGGATCGACTCGCTATGAGAACACTACATGGGTAATTGTCATAAGTGATTCTCATCACAATAGTATTATCCTAGTCCTTTGACCTGAAATCATCATGGTTTCCTACATGACAAGTTTTATATTTTGACACAATCAAATATTATCTTTAACAGGATGATGGAATGGATTGTTGTTGGATATAAAGTGAATCATGTGAGGACTGTGAGTGGTTAAGAAGGAATTTGTCCCTCATTTATCATGAGAAAGATATCTAAGGGCCCCTCGATAAGCTAGACTGAAGTAAAATGTATGGCCATACTGAAATGAATTGATAAGGGTTATCAATATTAGTCTACTTAAGATCGAGAAATAATATGATTAAATAGTATAAGGATGACATAAACCATGCCTTATGTTTAATCAAGGTATCTAGTGACAAAAAGGACTTTAATACTTATTGTGGATTAGGTTATGTCAGATTATT
>CAMOHE010043206.1:0-69411 GCA_946598075.1 Artocarpus hirsutus
TTTAATATTATTCGCGGTCATCTTTATGCCCTCGTATTATTTCTTAAAATTTTTCCAGTGGATTCTGTTTAGCACCAAACTAGGATAAATAGTCTTCACCAGTTCAATCTTGACCAAAAGACAATTTGATTGCTCTGAGATGAGAGATCAAATGCATGGTTAATTAGAGGAAAATCTCACAAAATATAGAGTGCCCAAAATTCTCTTCATTTGAAGTGAGAAGGTGAAGATATTTCTCTTCTTACTTGTACAATCAATATCCGTGCTGCTAACCCTCTCCCATTTGCACGTTGTAGTAGCAGCCGATCATGAAACTCAACAACGTCCGAAAAGGACTTACATTATCCGCATGGACAAGTCCGACAAGCCAATAGCCTTCGACGATCAGGTATACTGGTACGACTCGTCGTTGAAATCGTTGTCCGACCCAGCCGAAATGCTTTACACCTACGACAACGTAATCCATGGCTTCTCTACAAGGGTCACTGAAGAGGAAGCACGTTTGCTCAAAACCAACCGGATGTCATCCCTGTTATTCCCGAAATCAGGTACGAGCTCCACACAACTCGGGACTCCAGACTTCCTCGGACTAAAAAAGAGCAACTCGATTTTGCCTGCGTTGGATAGAGCCAGCGACGTCGTGATCGGAGTTTTGGACGCCGGCGTTTGGCCCAAGATTGAAAGCTACAACGACAAGGGTCTTGGCCCCGTGCCAAGAAGCTGGAAAGGAAAGGGCGAGGTGGGGAAGAACTTCAGCTCCTCGAGCTGCAACAGAAAGCTGATCGGCGCAAGGTTTTTTTACGAAGGGTAAGAGAAAGAGGCAGGGAAAATTGATGAGAAAGTGGAATCAAAGTTGCCGAGAGAAGACGATGGCCATGGAACTCACATCTTGACCATTGCAGCAGGATCCTGTTGTTGGAGAAGTTGGCACCTCTTACTTCTAAGGATCGCAAAAATGAATAATTGTAAAAAAAAAAATAGGGAAAAAAAAAAAAAGACACCAAATTTTTATACAGGTTTGTCCAATTCGAGACTACATTTTATTTCTGCCCGTTACAGATTCCACTATAATGAAGGAGATTACAGATTACAAGAGAAATTTATCACACTGTGAGCACACTGTGGGAATTTTTCTCTCAACAATGGCGCTCTCACAAAAATATGCCTTACACAAAATAATGTCACTCTCCCAAAGTTACACACACAACCCTAGCCACCTTGTGTCTATTTATACACCAAAGAAGAGAAAAATAGCAACTAATGAGAAAACCTAGTAATTTCCCGTTCTTGCCTTCAAAAAACCCGAAAAAAATCACGCAACACAGCGCCTTGGCACCGTAGCGCTTGTCGAGAGCCACGGCGTTGCCTTGCTGCCCACGAGTGTTGCGGTGCCCAACCTTGGCGCTGCAGCGCCTCGAATCTGCCTTTTTCTCTCATTTTTCTTCATTTTGCTAGGTTGTTGACTTGATTTGGCTCCATACCTGCAACAATCTCCCATTTTGAGACTAATCAATCACCACGTCTCCAACTGCAGCGGCAACAAATTCTCACGCCTCATGGAGAAGTCTGACTGAAGTTGCACACAACTTAAGTTTCTCGATCGGAACCGTCTTGGTGAGCATATCTGCTGGATTCTGACTCCCAAGAATCTTCTCAAGCTTTAGCACCCCATCTTTCAAAGCCACCCAAAGTGACAGTCAGAGCTCCATTTACTTAGCAAAAAATCCTGCATTTCATGCTAGGACGAAGCATGTACAATTGCGATATCACTTCATCATGTCTGCACTCCTTTCCTGCTTATGACCCAGTTCTTCCAGAAATGACTGCAATCAAATCATCTCCTTACTCACTTTTGTCATTGCCGCATACTCTGCTTCTGTTGTAGAGAGTGCAACTACCTTTTGCACCTTCGAGACCCAACTAACTGCAGTGCCACCCAAAGTGTAGACATAACCGGTGGTACTCTCTCTGCCATCTATGTCTCCAGCCATATCAGCATCTACATAGCCCTATAGTCCCAAGTCGAACTTCTTGAAACACAATGCTAAACTTGCAGTACCTCTCATATATCTGAGAATCCACTTCACTGCCTCCTAATGTTGCTTGCCTGGATTGCTCATGTACTTTCTCACAACTCCTATTACATGTGCAATGTCCGGTCTGGTATAAACCATGGCATACATGAGACTGCCTATTGCTTAAGCATAAGGCACCTTGGCCATGTGGTCTCGCTCCTACGCCGTGGTTAGTGATTACTCCTTTGATAACTTGAAGTGACTGGCCAAAGGAGTACTCACAGGCTTTGCATTACTCATGTTGAATCTGTTAAGCGTCTTTCAACATATTCTTCCTGTGACAGTTTTAGACCATTGCTTTTCCTTGTTATTCTCATCCCAAGGATATTTTACAGCACCTAAATCCTTCATTGCAAACTCCTTAGACAGCTCTATCTTTAGCTTGTCAATCTCCTGTTTGCAACCTCCTACTATCAGTATGTCCTTGACATATAGCAACAATATAATATAGGAGTCACCAAAATTCTTCACATAATAACAGTGATCTCCCTGACACCTTAAGAAACTATTGGTACACATAAAACCGTCAAACTTCTTGTACCACTGCCTGGGAGCTTATTTAAGGCTATACAAGCTCTTCTGAAGTTTGCATACCAAGTTCTTCTTACCCGGTACTTTGAAACCTTGTGGCTACTTCATGTACATCTCTTCCTCTAAATCACCATGGAGAAAGGCCATCTTAACATCCAACTATTCTAAGAACAAGTCTTCATTTGCCACTAGCGCAAGTACCATCTTGATCGTGGTTAGCTTCACCACCGGAGAAAAAATCTCATTGAAGTCGATGCCCTCTTTCTGCTAAAAGCCTTTTACCACTAGCCTTGCCTTATACCATTTATTGCCATCAGATTCATCTTTTATCTGGTATACCCACTTGTTGTGCAAGGCTTTTTTGCCCTGTGATAACTCTGTCAGTTGCTATGTCCGATTGGACATTAAGGAAGCCATCTCATCCCTCATGGCTAACTCCCACTTGACCGAATCTTCAGCCTGCACGACTTCATCATAGCTCTCTGGCTCACCTCTGTTGGTCAACAAAATATAATGCAGAGAAGGGGAGTATCTCTGTAATGTCCCGAAATTAATTAAGTATTATTAGAATATTAAATAGTAAATTAGTGTGCCATAATGGGTATTTTAAACTTAATTTGATCATTTTGTGAAATTTTTAAATTTATGTTATTTTTTATTATTTTAATGATTTTTAATTACCCTTAATTATTTTTAGTTGTTATTTGAAATTTAAAACAAAACAATTTGTCAAATACCAAATAGGTCTCATTTGAAACCAGTATACTGCTGCACACGGTTTTGTGCTACCAGTTGTCCTCCCTCCCTCGATTTATCTCTCACTCTCCCTCTCATTCTCACTCACTCTCCCTTTCGTCTCTTTCTCTCTCTGTATCTTTCATTCTCTCTCTTTCCCTCTCAAAAATTTTTGAAAGAAAAATCAACTCCAAGCCTTGGGTTAACGGATTGAAGGTTCGAGAACTTGATTTGATGACCAAAAACGCGATTCAAAGCTTGAATTTGAGGTTAGTTTCTAAATTTTAAAACTTTTTCAATTTTTAAAATTTTCTTGCATTTTGAAATCTAAGCTTTTCTCAGCTTAGAAAACCTTCAATCCAGGTTAGAGGAACTTATAATTACTAGAATACAAGCTTTGTTTGATCAAAAATGGATTTCAATCAAGATTTTTTATTTTTCTCCATTTTTTTCTATTTTCAGATTTTTCAAAAAGATTTTGTTTAAAACTTGTTTTAAATCATTAAAAAGTAATCTACTATGTTTTTCTATCAACTATGATCATCATTCATGCCTGGGATTTGAGAAACAGGTTGAAATTTGAGATTTGGGTTCGGGAGGTAAAATCCTATGCCTGAAAAATTTTAGAATTTTTTCGGATTGGCAGGCTGAAGTTCATGTTTGACAGGCTGGATTCATGAGTTTGGCAGACTGGATTCATATGACCGGTAAGCCGAGCCTGAAAAAGTTTGGCCGACCGGACTTGATTTTTTGGCAAGCCAAATTGTGCAGTTTGGTCGACCGAACCAAGGGACCGACAGGCTACCGGCATGGTAAAAATTTTATAATTTTTCATCCGTTTTCATCGTTTTGAACCCCGATTGAAATTTTGACTTTATAAAATAATTTTATAAACTTAAATGGCATACTAGAACACCATGAAACGATTTAGTAACATAGAATATCTCACGCTAGATACTAATAGACCTAGTTTTCACTTAAGGTTGTACGTGGATCCGCAGAATTAACGTATAGCGAACCGGGATTACGGTGTGGGGCACTGACACAAGTAATAAGATAGGACTTCTACCCCTTCCTTAGTAGCTAGTTTTAAATGTTTGGCCTCAACAAAAATTTTAGCAAAAATGTTTTCAAATGATTGATTGAAAATATATTTTTATTTACTGATTTTATAAATGGTAAAATTGAGGTGATTTTTCATAATAAACCTCATAATGAATATAAATGATTATATTTGGTAAAAAGATATTTTAATAATTATAGAAAGATATATATATATATATATATATATAATTATATTTAAGGGCATGATACCATATCAGAGACCGGGTCGTGTAGAGTGTGACCTTGGAGGCAGGTCCCGAAACCCAGCTAGGCCACTACGGTGGTGAAATATATGGTTTGCCTAGGAAAAGAAAATGGTATTCTTTCTTGTCTACCAATTAAATTGTTTCAGTAAGATAAACTTTTAATGAATTTTTCATCTATCTATTTATTTGTTTTAGTTCGTTTTCTATATAATTATTTGAATCATGAAATTTCTTTTAAAATTAAATGTTTTAAAAATGTAGTCCTACTGAGCCTTTCGCTCATATTTTATTTGTTTTAAAATCTTTTCCCCTCTAGGTGGATATTAGCTTATGATCGAGGAAGAGTCCGTTGACCGGACTTGCAACCAGTAGTAGATTTGGGTAAGTTGTAGTATAAATAATTCAAGGCTTGTATAATCTTAACTTTCTCTTTTATTTTAGACTGTGGTTGTAATTTAATATTGTCAGTACTATGTGTGTGCACAAGATGTGGGTCAGTGGGACCCATTCTCGCCTTACCTTTTGTTTTATTATTTTATTATCTCCTTATAGCTTATTTTATTTTATTATTTTATTTGTTCGAATATTATAATTGCTCGCCTTAAATAAATAATTTAAAAATTTTTCACATTTTTATTAAAAAATTTTAATTCTAAAACTCAATTTTTAACTAAATCCTCATTTAATTGAATTAATTAAACTGTCACATCACCTCCTGTACTCCGGGGCGTGACAATCTCTACAGCGGTCTGATAATCCTGCTAGACCTCCTGACAAATGTGGCAGGAGTACTCTGGTTTCCTTTTGGAACAATATTTTCTTGGTCTTCAACTTCTGGATTTTGCACTTCCACTTCATGAAGATCCTTCAATGGAATCACCTTAGGCTTCTTGTCTTCAAAACTTGAACCCCTAGAGTCAGTGCTGTCTCTGTCCTTGTATAGAACACCTTCATTGAAGATCACATCCTTGCTCCTAATAATCTTTTGATTTTGGTCATCCCAAAGATGATAACCAAACTCAAGTCCACCATAGCCAACCAGAAAACACTTTTTTGACTTTGCATCAAGTTTACTTCTAGCAGCAGGATCAATGTGGACATAAGAAACACAACCAAATACTTTCAAGTATGAGAGGTTAACCTTTTTGCCTCTCTATACTTCTTCTGGTAGCTTAAACTTTAGCAGTGTAGATGGACTTTTGTTGATCAGATGAGCTGCTATGTTAATTGCCTCAGCCTAAAATGACTTTGGCAGCCTCGCATGCAACCTCATACTTCTAGTATGCTCGTTTAGAGTTCTGTTCATCCTCTCAGCTACTTTGTTCTGCTAGGGTTTCCTTGGAATGGTTTTCTTCATCTTTATTCCATTCTTAGCACAGTACCGCTTGAAATCTTCATCTAAGTATTTTCCCTCATTATCAGACTGCAAGCACTTTATCTTCAAATCTGTCTCATTCTCCACTATAGCTTTCCATCTCTTGAAAGCATCAAAGACATCAGATTTGTTTTTCAGAAAGTAAATCCATACCTTCCTGCTTGTGTCATCTATAAACGTCACATAATAGTTTGCACCACCAAGGGAAGTCACCGTCACAGGCCCCTACACATCAGTGTGAACTAGCTCTAGCTTCCTAGACTTAGGCTTTCTGCTTGTTGTTGAGAAACTGACTCTCTTTTGCTTGCCAAAGTTGCAAGCTTCACACAAACTGTGATCAACAGTTTTCAATCCCAGCAATTTTCCTTTGCAGTGAAGCATCTTCATTCCCTGCTCACTCATATAACCGAGCCTATTATACCATAGCTTAGTGTTGGCAGCAGAGTCAGCAACTGCTATGGTATATCTGCAACTAGAATTAATGTAGAGAGTTCCAGCCTTGCGTCCTCGAGCAACAACCATAGCTCCATTTGTGACTTTCCAACCTCCACAATTAAAGGTCACATTGTATCCTTCGTCATCTAGTTGCCCCACCGAAATTAAGTTGTGTATTAGTTTGGGAACATGTCCCACCTTATGAATCTTCCACACAAACCCATTAGGCATTTTCAAACTGACATCTCCAATACCAACAATATCCAAAGGTTCTCCGTCAGCAAGATAAGCCTTACCATGATTTCCGGCAACGTAGTTCTCTAAGACATAATAGTGTGCGGTGGTGTGGAATGATGCTCCTGAATCTATCACCCACGAATCAAAAGAATTGTCAACAGACAAGATTAAGGCATCCTATGCCTCTTCTGTGGTGGCGTTGGCGGCATCATTGTTCTTGTCTTCATTCTTCCTTGGAGCCCTGTAGTTCTTCTTCAAGCAGCCAGTCTTTCCATAGTTTTAGCACTCCATAGTCCTATCATTTCTTGACTTGCTTCTCCCATTCCTCGACTTGCCTTTCCTACCATTATCCCTATTGGAATGCCTCTCAAGTTTCTTGCCCCTATTATCAACATTAAGTGCCATATTCGACATTGAGGCTTCACCTGAATCCTTCCTACGAACTTCTTCCGCCAGAATAAAGTTTCTAACATCAACAAATTTCAGCTTTTCATTCCCAATTAAATTTGTAATGGCCACCCTTATGGGTTCCCAACTAATCGATAACGAGGCCAAGAGGATTAGGGCATTGATCTCATCATCAAATTTAATCTCTATTGAAACCAATTGGTTTAGGACGGTGTTGAAATTGTTCAGATGCTCTACCACCGAGGCACCTTCAAGCATTTTTAAATTGAAGAGCTTTTTCATGAGATGTACCTTGTTATTGGATGAGGGCTTTTCATACATATCTGACAGAGCCTTCATCATCCCTGTTGTAGTATTCTCCTTCACAACGTTATGGACCATGTTCTTTGACAGGGTCAAATGGATCACACCCAGCACCTGTCTATCAAGGAGATTCCACTCCTCATCCTTTATGCCATCGGGCTTATTACCTAAGGGCAAGTGTAGTTTCTTGCTATAGAGGTAGTCTTCCACTTGCATCTTCCAATAGGAAAAATCCAAACGATCAAATTTGGTGATACTGGCTGCCAAACTTTCTTCGCCCATCGTCGTTTTTGATCAAAACCTCCACTCTGATACCAGTTGTTGGAGAATTTGGCACCTCCTAATTCTAAGGATCGCAAGAACGAATAATTGAAAAAAAAAATTGAAGAAAAGAAGAAAAGAGAGACACCAAATTTTTATACAGGTTCATCCAATTCGAGACTACGTCCTGTTTCTGCCCGCTGCAGATTCCACTATGATGAAAGATATTACAAATTACAAGAGAAATTTATCACACACTCTCAATTTGTGTTTTTCAAATCTCTCTTCTACCTAGCACCCTGAGGGAATTTTTCTCTCAACAATGGCGCTCTCACAAAAATATACCTCATACAAAATAATGCCACTCTCCCAAAGTCACACACACAACCCTAGCCACCTTGTGTCTATTTATACACTAAAAAAGAGAAAAATAGCAACTAATGAGAAAACCTAGTAGTTTTCCTTTCTTGGCTTCAAAGGACCCGAAAAAAATCACGCAACACAATGCCTTGGTGCCGCGGCTCTCACCACTCGGCGCCTCGGCGCTCTTCTACCAGCACCGTGGTGCTGCCTTGCTGCCCACGGGCGTTGCGACTCCCAACCTTGGCACTACAGCACCCCAATCTGCCTTTTCTCTCCTTTTTCTTCCTTTTGTTAGGTTGTTGACTTGATTTGGCTCCACACCTGCAACAATTATGTTTCGAATGCGAGCTTCTTGGGATATGCGTCCGAAACAGCCCGTGAAATGGCTCCAACAGCCCGAGTTGACACCTACAAGGTGTGCTGGCTCGGTGGATGTTTCGGCTCCAACATAATTGTAGCCGTCGACAAGGCCATTACGGATGGTGTCCACATTATATCCATGTCGTTTGGCAAAGACACCGCTGATTACCACTCCTACAATACCACCATTGCTGTGTTCGCTGCCACATCACAGGGGATTTTAGCATCCGCCTCGGCTGGAAACAATGGACTATACTCTAGAACAGTGTCAAATGTCGAGCCATGGATGGCAACAGTGGGTGCTGGAGATTTTCCAGCTTATCTTAAGCTTATAAATGGAAAAGAGTATAAAGCCGTTTCGCTTTACAAAGGAAAGCAATTGTCGAACAAGGTGTTGGTTCCTATTGCTCACGGTGCTAGCATTAGTAATGACTCAGATGGGGCATTTTGCTTGTTTGGCCCTTTGATTCCGAAAAAGACTAAAGGGAAAATAGTGATATGCATTCGATCAAGAATCGGTAGGGTCGAAGTGGATCTGGTGATGAAAGACGCTGGTGACATTGGCATGATTTATACTAGAGATGATGAGTCCTTCGGGGAAGAACTAGTTGCAGCCGCCCATTTCTTGCCCTCGGCATTTGTTAGCCTAGAAAAAGGCCTTGAGATATGAAGGTATGTAAATTTATGGCTAATCCAACAGCTACAATCATCCAAGGAGATACAAAGTTGGGAGTTCAACCTTCGCCAATAATTACATTTTTCAACACCCAAGGTCCAAATCGGCGCACTGCAAAGATCCTCAGACCTGACATCATAGCCCAAGGAGTGAATATCCTCGCTGGGTGGACTGGTGCGGTTGGGCACATGGTTTGGGCCGCGACAAGAGGCGGGTGAGTTTCAACATCATTTCTGGCACATCAATATCTTGGCCACACGTAAGTGGCCTTGCAGCTCTTCTCAAGGCTGCGCATCCAAAATGGAGCCCTGCCGCTATTAGATCGGCCCTTATGACCACCCCCTACTCGACCTATGAAAATGGCAAAACCATAGAAAATGTCTATACAGCAAGTGACGCGACAACGTTTCATTTTGGGGCTGGGCATGTGGATTTAGTGGCAGCCCTTGAGTCTATGACGCCACTGTTGAAGACTACATAAACATCCTATGTGCCTTGGGTTATGCTCCAGAGCAGATTAAGACGGTCACTAAGAGAGATTTCACATGCAATTCGACCAAAAATTAGAGCGTGGGAGATCTTAACTATCCATCTTTTGCTGTTCGTTTGATAGCAAAATCCAACGAAGAGGTTGGAGCTACCAAGAATGAGTCGCAAACTGTGACATACACTAGAACTCTCACAAACGTTGGTGCCCCGGCAAAATATGAAGTCTCAATATCAAAGGTTGAATCGGTGAAGATCTTGGTCAAACCAAGTCGTTGAATCGGTGACTTGTACTGTCACGTTTGTTGCTAGTGCTCTGCCATGGGAAACAGAACTGTTAGAGTAGACTTGGATCAGTTATGGTGACCTGTATTCAGTTTAGTCCAACCTAAAAAACTCATGGTGTGACAATTGTGATGAAAGAAAAATGTGAGATTTTTCGCAAAATCTTAGTGTAGACCTTTATGTTTTGGGCTTTTGGGCGCATAGGGTTTTTTTTGCCTATATATATTAAGTATTATGTTAGAGTTTGACATTATCGTTTTAGCCTCTTTAATCATCTCCATCTTGTAATCTTTTCGAGTTTAATGATTTTCTTCTCCCCTGCTTGTGATTTTTTCTCATCTTGAGTTTTTATATAAATTTTTATGTATTTTTATTTTCTGTTTCTATCGCATTATTTTCATAACAAGAATATTCTGGTCTCTTGGAATGTTCAGATGGCAAACACATTTTTAAAAGTCCCATTGCTTAGATGGTCATAGCCAGTTTTTTTTTCTCTCTCTGTTTTTTTTCCTTGATAAAAAGTACCAGTCCTCTATGCCTTTGGGAAAAGACAAAAAGTCTTTCTCTAATGAAGATGCCTACCGGAATTTTGTTAGATTTTATCAGAATTATCTTCAGCTGAAAAAAAAAAATAAGTAGGGTACTCTTTTTATTCTAAAAAAGAAAATTATTAAAAGAAATATGTCCTACTTTATAATCTATATGTCATTTCAAATTGTCATCTCAATAAATTAACCAAGTTAATGTGTCTCCTAATGATTTGACAAGATTAATATTTGAAGGTAAGACGTCAAATAAGATGACAACTAACGATAAATGATGCGACTATTCTTCATTCGGAACTGTTGTAATCCATATCATTAATCAATCATATCTTGCTTGTTTGTGCTTGGGCCGCATATATTTATTTGATGGTAACGAACCATATTACGTAGCTATCAGTATAGCTGGTATTGTCCAAAGTTTAAGCACCCCTTGTATTGGCTTGTACATATGAATCTACCTAGCTGGCTTGTAATGATACATCGTGTTCAGATTCATACGCCTCTAATAATTGAGGACCACAAGTTAGCTTATTCCTAAAAACATTTGGTAGCGATCAAATCAATTATGATTAGGAAATGTATTGAGAGCTTAGCAATTTTTACGGGTGTTTGAAAACTAAGTTTCAATATCAAATTCTAACTGTTACAAAATAAACCTCTTACATGTTAGGTATAAAGTTTTTTGTGCTAATGTTTAAGAGAGTGTTTGAGAACCAAGTTTTATTTTGTGTTAATGTTTAAGAGAGTGTTCGGGAACCAAGTTTTAAATACTACAGTGTAAAGCTCTCACATGCTATAATATAAAGCAAAAGTATACTACGGTGTAAAGCTCTCACATGTTAAAGAGCTTGTTTGGTGCATAGAATAGAACAATATTGAATAGAATAGCCTTATAAGATTGGATTGAAATTTCCAAATTGGAAATGATAGGATAAAATTTTGTGTTATTAGAATAGGAGTATTTTACAACCCTTTTTTTTTTTCAAAAGTTAGGGTCACATTGTAATTTTTAAAAGTTAGAGGGTAAAAATATAATTATTAAAATATTTCAATCACCTAAAAAATTACATTTTGATCCCTTAATTTTTGAGAAATTATGATTTGATGCCAAATTTGATAAATTTTTGCAAGTAGGCCTTTAAAATTTTTCTCAATGTACAAAGATTGTGTTTAATATTATGCTTTAACAAGCGAGGATTCAAACATGGGCTGGATAAGAGCTTATCCAATGCAGTCTTCTAAATTTTTTCATCGAACAAAGTATTAAGTTTTAATCCAATACAGTCCTTCTTAATCTTACTCATCAAACATACCTTGTTATAATATTTAAGTTACAACTTTTTCTTTTCTTTTTTTTTTGAGGGATTTATGTTACATCAAGTTTCAATTTGTTCCAAAACACTCTCTGACTTCCTTATGAAGCCCCAAATTATTTGAGACTCATTTGAGTTTCAGAAAACGACGTATGAGTTGCCCATCATAATCCTCTGAATTTTAATTCAAAAGGGTACCAGTGTTCCGTTCTTCTAGACTGAAGCTGTCATTATAGCAACATTTGTGAGTTGTGATAGGCCAATGACGAGGAATATAAAGAACTGCCACAAAAACAGCTGTAAAATGTATTATATTTTTCTCATGAGCCTGCATTTTCTCAATGGGACCTATACATTGATACGTATGGACTATAACAAACAAGTTGATTTGTATATTATAATCTCTTCGCTGGACTGCATGGTTCTTATTATTCTACTTTTAAATTGGAAAAGTGAATAAATGGCAGACAAAAAACTTCTGTTCTTAGAACTTCAGAAAGATTCTCACTAGAGTGCATGTAGACCTTTTTAAACAATGCAGTTCGTGACTCAATTAAAGTTTTTTTATACTGGAATTTTAAGTGCCCGTGGGGTTTGATGATAAAGAAACGTGGTGGGGCCAGAAAACTCTACGTGCAATCAAGAGGCCCGTGGAGGGATAGATTCTACGGCAAACGAATCATGGAAAGTTTGGATTGAGTTTGAATCGAGATTTTTTGGATTTAAAAAAATCAATTCGAGTTGGAATAAATTAGAATGGTGTTTGTATAGACGTTGAAAACATTTATTTGAACTGACGTGGCCTTTTAATAAATCTAAAAAATATCGGTATATAAAGATTTTTCATGGATAATATAGATGAAGATTTATTCTTCACTTTGTTTAGAATGTATAAGAAAAAGAATTATTTTGATGGAATCATAACAAAGAAATAATAATATTTTTAAACTTAAGTTGGAAGAGAAAGAAAAGGCAAAAAAATAATGGTTTTCAATGAGTTTGAATTGAGAATGATAACTTGGATTCATTTGTTTTGAATTACATTTTTTTATCACTTATCAAACACCAATTCTACCGTGAACTAAATTGTTAACTTGATTGCCTTTTTGTATAACATAAATGACCCTAAAATCCTGTCCTCTATTTTTCCTCTCTTGAAATTGCTTGTTGGAATTGACATATCATCGGCGGTTTTATTTAAAGTCCAGATCTGCTATCCTATTTTTTTTTCCTCTTGACTGTTCTCCCAATTAGATCTTGACATTTCGTTTAAACTCAATAGCCTAAATACATAAAAAGGACTTAAATATTAAAAGTAATTAAAAAATTCACTTATGTGTTAAAATTTAATTAGAGTGATATCAATGAGACAGGAAAATGGGACAACAAATTTTGACTTCTTTATTTAGTCCAAAGTTCACACTTCTTTAATCAAAATGATCACTTTTTTTTCAATAAAGATCTATTAAACAAAAGCAAACATGATATGAGACCTCATCAAATCAATACCTAATGGATCAATAAGAAACAAAAAAGATATCATGATATCATCGGCGTAGCGATCCTCGCTTTCTAAATTATTAGTTTTTGTCTGTTGGACTCGTTAGTCTCCATAGAGATTTAGAGGTCTAATTCTAAAATATGGTCACTATCAACTGATCAACTCTACAAGCCACATTTACCCCCTACTTATAAGGCCTCCAAGCCTTTCATTTCCCGTGTAAAACTCCTCTTGCATGCAAAAGCAAATAGAGAATTGTAAACAAAGTTCCGTCGGCATTAATGTCAGTGGTGGGGGCAAGTTCCAGCTAATCGTATAGTTAGAGTTTGAAGAAGACAAACACTTTGGAATCTGTCATAATTAAGCAATAATGCCTCCTTTCTAAATGAGGGTTTTTTTTAATATATGAAATGACGCGAAATGACGTGTTATGTTCATACATATCTATATATATATATATATATATTTTTCCGAATGTACTTGCAATATGTATAGTTGTATTTTAACTGCTTCCCTGACCATATTGAAAATGTACAAACTCTCCCATCAATATTAGGTTTTCATAGAAAAGCCTCATGATAGAATTGATGAAATTGGGCCGATTCCTAATTCATTCCAACGAGTGATAAAATTTGAGGGACTTCAACCAAAAACTACACAGGATTTTTACCATATATGTATGAGTGGGGTTGTTGGAAGAAAGCGACAAGATAAATAATCCAAGCAAAAAAAACATGAGAATCAAATATGATGAGCATTTCTAATGTTTTTACTATACTTGTGTGTTTAGCCATAAATTATCTTCGTTAGTTAGAAAAACAACTACCACGCAAGGTAAAGTTGTTTTTTAAAAAAAAAAAAAAAAGGAACGTAAACTACTAGGCAAATTAGCTATTGGGCTTGTGTTGCTTCAAAGTTTCCTGTTTCTTCTCTTCTTTAACTTAACTTGCCCCTCTTTAAAAGCAATGGTAGACTGTCATCTTCAAGTTCCCTTATTTTCTCAACGAATTGATTTAGAAGAATGAGCATTCCCAGTTACCGACATGAGGCTGCCTAAACCACTCCACAATTGGCAAAATTATCCCCACCAAATGAGGTCCAATAGCAAGCAACCCAATAGAATATAGAGGCAATTCTCCAAAAAATGGACCACTAAATCATGCGGTGAACCCACCCATAGCCATGAATTATTTAGTCGCATATACTTGCAAAGACATTTAGGACTAGGATGGAAAAAAAATATACATAGGTCGGTTGCACTAAGATGTAGGCCTCAGATGACACGTCATCATGATAATATAACTTCACAGGACAGAAAAAAAGACAACACATCATGATAATATAATATATTCACAGGACAACAAGCAGAGAACATAATAATCATATGTTGAACGTATGAGAGTAGTATGCAAAATTTCTGTTTTTATTTTTATGTTTTTTGAAGGTTGTGAACTTGCGACAAAACGTACAAAGAGAGCCCAGGAAAATCTCCGAGCTTTGACATGAATTTATAACGGTATAAATGAAGAATTACCGAACTTGATCAGCCGACCTGTAATATAGAGACACTTTACCTGTGGCCTGAGGCGACACCAAGGACTAGGCCCACTTAATTATTCTCTACTTTCTTATGACCTTAGAACAGATATCCAAATCGATTTCTATCTGTATGTGAACGGAGTGACGGTTTTAGAAGGAAATCTGGCTACATATAATTAGTCCACAAGGCTTTAGGAATAAAAAATAATAGCATTATTGCCCCACCGTGACCTATCTAATCGTGGCACTCGAGCGGAGACTATTCATTCAAGCCAACCAAAAAAAAAAAGTGGAGCCTATTTATGTAGCAAAAAGTCATGATATTCTTCACCAAGTCCACTCGAAAAATAAACTTGAACTGCGTCCCAGAAAGTAAGAGAGAGAAACAGAAGTAAAGAGAGAATCCACAATTGCCTTGAATTCATCGTCTTAGGCTTGTAAGTTGAAAGTTGTAACAGCCTGAGAAGATGAAGACGCAGCTTTCCATTTTTTTACAATTATCAGCTGTGCTTCTGAGCATCTGCCATTCGCATGTGGCAGCAGATGAAAGACAGCCACAACCGAAAAGGACTTACATAATCCACATGGACAAGTCCAACAAGCCAGCAGCTTTCGATGACCATTTCAACTGGTATGAATCCTCTTTGAAATCGGTCACGGACTCGGCAAACATGCTCTACACCTACAACCACGTCGTCCACGGCTTCTCCACAAGGCTTACAGAGAAAGAAGCACAGTTTCTTGCACAGCAGCCAGGTGTTCTCTCTGTTCTACAAGAAAGCAGGTATGAGCTTCATACAACTCGGACGCCAGAGTTCCTCGGACTAGGAAGGAGTGACGCGCTCTTCCCCACGTCAGATAAATTGAGTGAGGTTGTCGTCGGAGTGTTGGACACCGGCGTGTGGCCCGAGAGCAAGAGCTACGACGATGCAGGCCTTGGGCCAATTCCAAGTAGCTGGAAAGGGGAGTGCGAGGTGGGCAAGAACTTCAGCTCTGCAAGCTGCAACAAGAAACTAATTGGTGCGAGGTTTTTCTCAAAAGGGTATGAACAAGCATTTGGACCAATTAACGAGAGTGTGGAATCAAAATCACCGAGAGACGACGACGGACATGGAACTCACACCTCAACAACCGCAGCCGGGTCAGCCGTCGCGGATGCTAGCCTCTTTGGCTTTGCTTCTGGGACAGCACGCGGGATGGTTGCGACAGCCAGAGTAGCCACATACAAGGTGTGTTGGATTGGTGGATGTTTCGGCTCTGATTTATTTGCAGGGATAGATAAGGCTATCGAAGATGGTGTTGATGTTCTATCCATGTCTATTGGGGGAAGCACAAGTAGTTACCACAGCGATACTGTTGCCATTGGAGGCTTCGCAGCTTCAGCTCATGGAATTGTTGTATCAGTATCAGCTGGAAATGGTGGACCAGGTCCTATGAGCTTATCCAATGTTGCGCCTTGGTTCATCACTGTGGGTGCTGGAACATTAGACCGCGATTTCCCAGCTTATGTAAGTCTTGGGAATGGACAGAAATACAAAGGTGTTTCGCTCTATGGTGGAAAGCCTTTATCTGATGAGCTAGTTCCGATTGTTTATGGTAGTACAGCAAGTAACTCGACAAATGGAAATCTATGCGTGCCTGGCAGTTTGATTCCCACAAAGGTCACAGGGAAAATCGTAGTGTGTGATCGAGGGGGAAACCCAAGGGCCCAAAAGGGTCAGGTGGTACAAGATGCTGGTGGTGTTGGAATGATCTTATCCAACACAGAATCGTACGGAGAAGAACTGGTGGCTGATGCACATCTCCTGCCCACAACAACTGTTGGGCAGAGGGCTGGGAATTTGATAAAGGCTTATCTCCGTTCAGATGCTAATCCAACAGCCACAATCGCTCAAGGAAGCACACAATTAGGAGTTCAACCCTCACCTGTGGTAGCAGCTTTCAGTTCTAGAGGGCCAAATCCAATCACTCCCGGGATACTCAAACCGGACTTGATAGCGCCAGGGGTAAATATACTAGCTGGGTGGACCGGTGGAGCTGGACCAAGTGGTTTAGCTGCCGACAAACGGCGTGTGAGCTTCAACATTGTCTCAGGTACGTCAATGTCTTGCCCTCACGTGAGTGGACTGGCAGCCCTCCTCAAAGCTGCACATCCGGAATGGAGTCCTGCTGCTATTAGGTCAGCGCTCATGACCACTGCCTATTCAACATATAAGAGCGGTGAAACCATCTCAGATATCGCGACTGGAAGTTCTGCAACTCCGTTTGACTATGGAGCAGGACATGTGGATCCAGTGGCAGCCCTTGACCCTGGTCTTGTCTACGATGCTACTGTTCAAGATTATGTAAGCTTCCTCTGTGCTTTGAATTATACTGCAGGTCAGATCAAGACCGTAACCAAGGGAGATTATGCTTGTGATGACACAAAAAAGTACAGCCTTGGAGATTTTAACTACCCATCTTTTGCTGTTCCTTTGGAAACAGCCTCAAGCAGTGAGGGTGGTGCGGATGCATCAAGCACCGTGAAGTACACAAGAACTTTGACAAATGTTGGCGAACCGTCAACATATAAAGTCTCCGTATCTTCAGACTCATCAGTTAAAATTTCGGTCCAACCAGAGTCACTGAGTTTCAGTGAGGCTTATGAGAAGAAGACTTACACTGTGACATTCACTGCTAATTCTCAGCCATCAGGGGCAACCACCTTTGCTCGTCTGGAATGGTCAGACGGGAAGCATACCGTTGGCAGTCCTATTGCTTTTAGCTGGACATAATCAAAAGGGCATGGAAGTGGTATGATGACTATACAGGGGACATCCAACATTACAAGCCCTAAGTCGGTAGTATGTTAATTCTACTTGTCTTGTTTATCACTTGTCTTGTTTATCCTGTGTGCCAGCAGCTACGCAATGAAGTCAGCTGATGGATTTACTATTGTACAATTGAAACAAAAAATATCTGGGAAAAGGAAAAGCAAAATAATTGTACAGCATGTTGAATATTAGAATCGATCTTCAAGTTGTGTTTCATATATATACAGAACAGTATTTCCTCCTCTCATTTTCATGGCATAAAAATTAAAATCATAGATAAATAGTTTGAGGCACCACCTTGGTTCACTCCATCAATATGATCTTAAGTTTCAATACTCTATCGTAACCTCTGCCCATAAATCATAAAAAAAAGCACAAAAAAAAAAAAAATTAAATGAAAAGAAAAAACAAAAAGAGAGAAGAAACATTAATCATATCATCCAAATCCTGCAAACTCATAATGATGCAAACATTAAAGAACTCGCCAACTGACATCACTTTGAATAATTAAAAAAAACAAAAATAATAAAAAGTTGAAGCTTCTCTGTCACTAAGAATCTTATATAGATTGACAAACAGGGAGGTAATATGTGTCAAGTTGCCAATATTTGTGTCTCACACCTTCCCAAACTTCTTCTCCCAAACAATCCTCAACAGGCAAGGGGATTAACTGAGTCGAGTACCCTAAATTCTCAAGTTCGAGGGACACTAATTGACAGTAAACAACATGAAAGAAAGGATTACCACCGCAAAGGCCATTGAAAAATGAGTAGATTCCATCGGGTTTCAACAGCGCAGGAAGATGTTGATGGAACTCCCTTAGGTCCTCATAATACTCTCCATAGGTGTCGAAGAAAATACCTGAAACGTGAAGGAAAAACATGTCAAAAAGAGCTATTGCATTACTTCAACAAAACAAAAGGGCAAGTACTAATCTCGAGTTTGACCCACCGTCATATGACTCCAGTTGCCATAGAACGTCTTGCCAACGGCCAAATATTATCTTCACATTTTTCTTCTCAGCCCAACCGGTCCGGATCTTACGCTTGTAAACCTCTGGATGAGCCTCGACAATGGCATGCGAAGCAGGTGCATATTGCTGAATGGCTGTATCCACAAGTCCCATTCCAAATCCAATGTTGAGTATGTGACCACCCCCTGAGTAAACAGCTTTAGCATGAGCCTCCATCAACGGTTTCTCCCAAGCCATCATAACAGCCTTGCTCTCAGCGTCCGTAAGCTTATCTATCCTCCAAGTAATCCCCATTGCAATCACCAACCTTTTTATCTTTCCTTGCAATTGTTACCAAAACCAATTCAGCTTGAATTCCCATTCAAGTAAGAAAATTTATCACGAATAGTTGATTCAAACTAATTTTCGGAAATAAGTAGAATAGAGAAACTATATACAATTGCAAAATATGATCGGGGAAGAAAATTTAAGCAAGTTTGTACAATTATCATTGGAGTGAAAGTCAAAAGATTCATTTTTATCTAGTGTTATCAAAATGTGGTGTCTTCAGATTCATAATTCACGAAATGGTAATTGAAATCCAAGATAAATTGATTTTGTTCTTCAATCCTAATCTTCGAACCAGAACAGAGATATAGAGAGAAATGAGGGAGAGTGCAAAGGTACAGGCGTTGATGAGGATATCGAAGGCGTCCTGGGGGCCGGCGTCCATGGCGAAATCTCCTGCAGAGAGATTGGAAAGAGAGAGGGTGTTTCACGGAGCACCGGCTTCGAGAAGCTTCTTAACGACGACGGCGTGGCCGTGCTTGGCGGTGTGCATAAGCGGAGTGAGGCCTTCGCCGTCGAAGTGCGAAACGTCAGCTCCGGATTCGATCAAAGCTTTCACTTTTCCGGCGTCGGCGTTCCTCGCCGCTTCAGACTGTTGGTCGCCTTCGTCCATGGTTGAGCGCGCTTGGTCTTTTGCTTTTGCTTCCTGTGAAAGTGGGAAAAGTGTGAAACCCGGTTTAAGCACTCACGGAATTACACGTATATAGAAAATGAAATTTTAATTGCCTCCGCTGAAGTTTCTTGCAATTTCAAACACCACCCGTGGGCTGGGGTTTTGTAAATTGGAGTAATTGCATGAATATACCTCTTTTTTTTTTTTTTTGACAAATTATTCATTTTGTTAAAAAGAAAACTACAAAACACCTTTGCATTTGAAAACTTATTTAATTTCACCCCTAGTGCACATTGTGGACCTAAAAAGATAGAGCATGTTGGGAGATACCCTTAGTCAGGTCAAATTTAATCTAAACAAAATTGTAAAAAAAACTTCATGCAAATACTTTAAACATTTCAAAAACATAAAACTTGTTTCAACTCCATCTATATCTATATATATATATATATATATATATATATATATTCATATGAAAAATGTCTAAAAGAAAACACTAGCTTGTAAACTGAAGAATAAAAATTAAAAATTTCAAAAGTTTAAGCGGCTTTACATGGTAGGTGTTTCGTAGTTATTACAGCTTAATATTAGGGGTGGCAATTTAGGTTTGACACAAGAACATGACTTAAAATTGATCAACTCAATGACTCGATTCATTGATTTTTTTTATTAAAAATATAGACAAATATTTTGTAAAATAATAAATTTAACAAATATTCATGGCCTAATTTACAAAATAAAGTATAGTAAATGGGTAAAGTAATTGTATATTACTTATATTATTAGTTGTGACAATCGTATTTGAGTGATTTTCTTTAAACGGGTCATATATAGGTTGACTCAAATTCGACATGAAAATTTGAGTTGAGACGAATACGACCCATATACCACCTCTATTTAATCTGTTAATTTAATAACAATCATGTCATAATTAAAAAGACATGTAATTATGACAGTATCATGGTTCACATGATTTATTATACAAATGAAAACTGTTATTATAGTGAATGGAACGTAATGAAAATTCATGGTTTGAATCTCTACACGATTTGTAACAAAAAGAACGGAGGAAAATAAATAATAATAATAATCATAATAATCATAAAAGGAAAGCCCAACATAATAGAACTGGCCAATACCCATTTTTAGTCAACCAAATCACATTAGGAAAGGGAAAGGAGTTGAGATTGTATCAGGATTCAAGCTGTTGGAAGGAAAATGAGAATAAGAAACCCCTACCCCTATTTGAAAACACATATTGCGAAACATAGTAGCTACCATTCTTACTAGCCGCTATAAATTTGGAATGGAAAGAGAAAAGCAAGAGGCTCATCTTGTAAAAAAGCTCTAGAGGATCTTTTAATACAACAAATTATAGTCTAATAGACAGTAGATATCCTTGAGCGCTCTCTTTCCACTCGCAATTTCGGTATGTCCTTAATCATCGCATTTACTTATTATTCTTTCCCTTTTTTTTTTTGGTCCTAACCATTGTGGATTTTGTACCTCTATATAACCAGTTTGTTTCCTTCAACTCAAAAAATATGTATCAAACAGATTATTTTTCATTTTTTGGAGACGGATCCATGCATTAGCCCGCTAGCTAGCAAAGACAACAACATATAGGTTCAACTAGGCTTTCTACCCAGAAAAAAATATATATAAATTAGCCGTTCATTGTAAAGGACATGGTTTAGTAATAAGTTTAGTCGTTTGTTTGACAGACTAGGATTCAAATCTTGGACTCAAGAGTATTCAAAATAGCCAGATACACGTATAGTTAAGGGAAAATTCGAATGCTATTTAAATACTTCAAATATAATGAATAGCCCTCTTTCAAGTTCTTCTCCCTTAATTCTTAAGATTTGGATTAGTTCTTTACAGTAAAGATACCTCATATTTCTTTTCTCTTTTATAATTTTAGGAAAAAATATTATAGCCTTTTTATTTTATATCTGATTTAGATAGTTTTTTTTTATTTTATTCACAATACAGAGAGGAATAAATCAATATCCATATAGCATATTTAAATACGTCATGAACTAATAAGTTTTGTTAGATTTTATTAATAAATCAAAATTTTTTTCCACTATCTATCCAAACACAAATTTTAATTTTATTCCTTATTCATATTAATACTTTAACTTCATATTCAAACGTGAATTCAAATAGCAATTTAAATCATACAATTTAAATCAAAATAATATGAATCAACACAATTTGAATCTGTTTACCAAACAAACCCTATTGTTCACAAACAACGCATTACCTTATTCAAAAAAAAAAAAATCGTTAGCTACAAAGAGAGCCTAAATTGCCTAAAGTGAATTTATAAATATTTAGAGTATTTGACATGATGGTTAGAACTATTGGTTATAACTCTATAGTATATAAGAGTTTTATATTATAGTAATTTTTTTTATTATAGTATATAAAGTTTATATTGTTTATAACCGAATTAGTGGGTAGAATTTCTGCCAAACAACTTGTTGTCATGTCCATGGGCACAAAAGCAGCGGTCAACCTATGCACGGAGACACGAGTGATCTCCAAAAGGTCAAAAGTCACACACGAGGCGAGGAGAGGCACTTATTTTGACTGCATACCTAAACTCGATGGTCCTTTTGACCATTTTGCAACCTTAAAACGACATCGTTGGGAGAACACAGACACATTAATTTTGGCGACAGCACGGACGCTCATTAGCTGTTTTATTTTGTTCTTTTAAGACGACCAATCTGACCGTAGAAATCTCCCCCCTATTTGTCGTTATTATGTGCAGTTTTCTATTTTCTTTTTTAATTTTATTTTTTGGCTGAAAATTATATAGAGTTGCCATCGTCAGCTTCTTCCGCAGCCTTTCCTGGGTATACGAATCGAAACACTCCCTTCTCTTACCTGCCTTTTTCTCTCTCTGTTTTCTATTTTTCTTACATGCACAGTCCGAGATTCATCCATTTTGAAGTGTTAATCTCGGACTACAATTTTCGTTGACGAGATTGAATTTGTTTGTTTTTCTCTCTCCAAATTTGGAAAGTTTGCTCCTTTTCGGGTATCGAAGTTGAGTCTGTTTCTCCCTCTTCCAGATAAGCTTTCGTTATTTTGTGCATTAAATTTTGAATAGCTGCAGCGCTGTGGTGATTGCAAAATGGCAACGAGTTTTGATCGGTGGGAAAAGGATCCCTTCTTTTCTGCGGCTGAGGAAGTTCAAGAATCCGCCGACAGGTTTTTTTTTTTCCCTTCCCTCTAGGGCTTCCTGAACTTTTGCCCGTGTTCTTGTGAAAGTAGTTGTAAAATTGTTTCTGTAATTTGTTTGGCTCAGAAGATAATTGCGACAAAGAGAGGAGACTGTTAAAAGATATAATTATGCATGTATTCGATCCGATTGACATATTATGAGTAAAAAGAGGGCTTGTGAAAGCGATTTATTGGAAGTTTCTGCATTGGGTCCGGAATAATGGACAATTCCGATTCAGAATTCGACATTCTATTGTTTCCCTGCATTTCCTGAAAATAATGGACTCAGGGTTTGATTTGTTTGTCACTTAATGCAGCATTAAGGTTCTCTTCAATGAATATTTGTTGCTAATTATGTATATAGATTCCTGACATACGGTATGGGATTTGATTTTCGTGTGTTAATATATATTTTTTTATGGTATTGAAGGATGGAATCGACGTACAGAACATGGATGCACGCTGAGAAAGATGCTTCAAGTATGTGGAACACTGAGGAACTTCAAAGAGATCTCCGAACTGCTCTTGGAACTACCAAATGGCAGGTATCCTCTCCTTCCTTTGCTATGTGAGTGTGTGCACTGTGCTTGAAATTCAGTTTTTGCCTATCATGCATGTTTCAATGATGTGAGTATGTGATTCGTTTTTTCTGGGTGATGCAGTTAGAGGAGTTTGAACGGGCGGTTCGGTCGAGTTATGTTAGAAGCTCAAATGATGATGCGAGGGACAGACACCGCGAGTTTATAATTGCCATTGAGAACCAGATTTCGAATGTTGAAAATTCATTACAGGAATCTTCACTCTCAGGGGGAAAGCCTCCCCTGCCTTGGATTCGCTTGGATGAAGGGGAATGTAATGAGCTTGCAATGTTTCTTTCAGGACCACTGGTGGCTGAAGTAAAAAATCCTGTTAAAAGTTGTGCGAGGAGCAATGAAAAACTTCAAGCATTAGATAAAGAATCTACACCAGAATGTTTGAAGAGTTCAAGCCACTCTGCCGAATGGGGTTCCCAGGACACTAGGGAGGAGAAGTTGCTGGAGCTTGAGAAGTTGCATGGGCACAGGAGGATAGCAAGTGCTAGCACTGACATTGGTGCATGGAAAATTGCAGTATTGGATGATAGTCTCTCACCTAGTTCGTCAAACCCTGTGCCACATCAATTAGTGCGGAAGATACCAAGTTTGTCAGGGTTCCTTGGTTCCATGGAATCTGCAGCCAGGTTAAAGTGGTCGAAGAATGGTTTCAGGAAGTGGAAGACAAAAGATTGTTATGAGGAAGCTGATACTGAGTTGCTACGACCTACACAGTTGACTAGGGTGTGTATTTAAATTGAGTCCACAATCTGCTTAAAGCCTGTTGCTTTAAATTTTACATATGCCTTTTCCCACTATTGATTGTAATATATATATATATATACACACACACACACACATATTTTTTTTTCATGTAGGGCATTAATGTGTGCTACGACAGAAGTAAGAGTTGTTTAGATAGCTGTGATGATTGCTATGATAAACAACTTTATGGTTGGTATGGAGCTATTCAGAGACAGCTTCAAAGATCTCAGTATCATATGCAATATAGCCGTCCTGTTCAAGTAACGATTTGGATTGTCCTTTTTTGCTTGATTGGTAAGCTTTCCTTAACTTTGTCATGTTTTTTTTTTCATGTACTTCAACATGTCTTTATAGGATGCAATATTTTTTTTTTAAAATACTTGAAAAGATGCTGCACTTGAAACTATGTTTGCTCATCATACTTGAAACTATTTGACTGAAACTTTGGGTTGTGTAGCAAAGGTTTCTTTTCATTACAGACATTTGCAAATTTTTCCACGAAAGGTTTCTCGTGCACTAAGTTATATGCTAAGCTTTCCTTGACTTTGCATATTTATAGCATGTGTATTTTAATTTTACAAGACGTGTCATTTACTTGGTATGATGTTTGAACTTGGTTTGCTAATCATTAGATTTCTTTCAAGCATTGATTGATGTTTTGATGTAGTCATGCCAAATAGAAACATTTTCTTCCCCAGTGATGTAGAAGTGTGCCTCATCTCTTAACTAGTTTATGGTAGTTGGATGAATAGGCGACATGTGGGTCTATGGTTACACAAGGATTCATACAAGCTGCTATATTTTAATTATCGGACAATTCATGCAATAGCTTAACTTTTATGTGTCGGACCATTTGGGCTTTTTTCCCCCTTCTAGAGGCTAATCTGGATAAAAATGCATCTGTCACTAGAAGTATATGTATGATTAACCATACACAGCAACTGGTTCCTGATATTAGATATTTTACTCTGAGGCCTGGTTTTCTTTATTTTGCCCATGAACTACATCCGAATATGGTTCACGTTTTATCCTTAGTTCTTTTTTGATGAGCATAACTTTGTTGCCTTTGAAGAGAGAAATGATTGTATTCAGGTAGTTTTAATTGTAATTATGTTAAGACTAGCTGATCCTCTCTGCCCGTTATTCTTTCGATTTTACACTCAAGCTAAATTTTCCAATGACAACCTATGGATTTACAGTTGCCTAAGCCATGAGAAACCTGCCTGTGGCTGTATATATGTATATATCTTTTTTTTTTTAATTTAAAGATAAACATCTGATATTTATAAACCTGCATTAATTCCTTGTAAATCTGATTTTTTTTATTCGTCTCAAATTTCACTGCAAGGATTCGATCCTGTTGTAATAGACTAGAGTATAATTGTGAACAATTTTGGGCCCAAGTTGGAACTTATTGTTGAAAAAACATTATTTGTCGTTTACTAATTTAGTTTATTCCAATTGTTTTGTTCATAAAAGGTTTGTGCTTATTTTGGTTTCTATGCAGTTTTAATCGCATTGCGTGCGGTGTGAAGCAGGCTTCCCCTTTGTTTAGCTCACGGTGGTATGCAGGCACGGGGTTTTCAAGAGTAGGAAAGCAAATTATTCACACCATCTCTTAATAGAGAGTCTTCACTTGAGAGGGAGCTAAGCTTCCGACTTCATCCGTTCTTTTTACTATTTATGCTGCCTCCTTGTACAATACCAATTTCTTTGCTCCAAGGGTAATCCTTTTGTATTTTTGTTATAGACAATATAACAGAGAAACCGGGGCAACTCTTGTAAGTGAAAATAGAACACCAATTTGTTGTGCCAGTACTGGAATTACTGTAGTGTGCCGAATTTGAGCTCTTCCCTTTATTTATTTTTATTTTATATTGCCAGAAAAGAACTATGGCTACTGTGGAAGTATGTAAATGAGTATTAGTGCAACAGTCATACTTTATGCAATTCAATTTTTGAATCTACACTGTTATGGTTGTGAATCCGTTCTCTACTTGAATTTTCATGAAGACACACGAAGTGCATGTTTGCTTTGTTTTGTTGTTGTTGTTGTTGTTGTTGGGTACGAAAGCTAATGCTTACTCTGGTTTCAAAATTAACTAAAACAAAGATGTAAATGCAATTCATATATCATGTGAAAATATCCATCCAAGCTGACGAATTTGAGACTCCGGAAGGATTTTTGTTTTGGGATTTCTCTTTCTTAGAATTGGAAAAAAAGATTGAATTTGAAGCGACAAAAAGAAAACGATACATATAAGATAGAAATGAGTAGAAAAGAAAGGAAAAAAGGTCATTGTTTCTTTGTCAAAGTAGTCAATAAAATTTAGGACATTTGAAGCCGATTCCATTTCATCTAATCTAACTACATAGAAATGCGTCGAAAAGAAAGGGAAAAGGTCCAAATTGTTTCTTTTTGATAGGAATCAATAAAAGTTCAGAAATATTTAAAGCCGATTGGATTTCATCCAAATGGATGAAGCAGCTGGTCACAGTTATGAAGCAAGTGAAAAATTAAAAACAAAACTTAAGAAATGATACCAAGCAGAGAAAAGTCACTATTATACGTTCAAACTGGCAGCCAAATAAAAAAAAAAAAGGGAAATCATGTTATTGCCAATATTGATTCAAATCCACATCTTTAAACTTGATTCTTGTACTCTTATGACAAAGACATACGTACAAATTTAACCCTCTTTTTGTTCTGTAACTTTGTCAACCCAACCAGGAACGATCAAAAATGAAAACTATTGCGAAGCATTAACTTCCTGGGTGCCTTTACCCGAACGTTTTATCTCGCCGATATTATCATGCTCCTTTTGGCCAAATTCTATACCCTGGAACTCAAGTCTAGATGACCGATACTGACTACCAAATGCAGTGCCAAAGCCCCATCCAAGGCCAAGTCCGATCCCGCAGCCACCACCTTTAAAGGAAGATGCCCACGTGAATGACCAACTTAAAGATTTATAACGATTTGTCTATCATAAAGCATCATAAAGAGTAAATACATAATCAATTAAATCAAGATTTACCGGCACCAAGACCCAAGATATTCAAAGGAGTTCCTGCAAGAAGCAAGCTTCACAGTTAGCAGTAAACTGGTTAGAAACGAAATAGTTTTTCCACCTCAGACACTACACCTCTAACTCTACGAAGAACAGATAACATACAAAGGACAACTAATCTCATATCCCATTCAAAAGTAAAAATATGAAAATATCTTTTAACTGATTTAAAGCTTCAGCAAGGTCTGATTTGTTGGGGGCAAAGACAGTTAAGTAGTTTCATTGTATGTGATAGAAAGTAAAGAACTGATAGAAACATGCCAAGTGAATATGCGTGGATAACTCATTTTGAAAAACTTCAAAGGGACAGAGAATTCAACGGTTACACAGAACACATATGAACCATTTCGAAATTCCAAGGCTACATAATTATGCCCAAGCCATAACAGATCCTGGCAAAAAAACCCCAATATCCTTTCTGGTGAAGATGTTCCTAAAACTTGGAAGGTACAACCAACAACCGGTGAACCCAAATACACACAAAAAAATAACAAACAAAAATATTCAACAAATTCACTATCCACATTGTTAGCATGTTTCTAAACTTGCTAATAAAAAGCTAAGATCATGAATTCCCTTTAACAGATATCTTTGACACAATCACGGTTGCTAGCTGTGACTCGAGAAGAAAAATAAATCCTCGCGTCTCTCGATTAAATAAACAATCAATGCCTGTTTAACATGGGCTCCTCAACCAGCTCATGCCAAACTGAAACAAGAATAAACAAAGCTTCTCGAATCCAATTAGTCTCCAGACTAATCCAATGTTACACAATACAATCCCCATTAGTGTCTAACAGAGATTCGAATTAAAGTTTTCGTAAACTACTGTATGCATTGCAATTGCAAAGTTCAAAGTCCATCTTTGACTTCTCGAAAATCATGGCAACACCCAATTTCCCAATTTCCTTTCCAGCCTAGGTTTACATAAACCCAATCTCTAGAAGCCCATACTTCGCTGCGAGTAGGCAACAAGGTCCAACTAGGAACTTCAAAAATCAGAGCTTTTAAAACCAAGTAAATCAAATGTTTGCAAATTCGAATACTTCTCAGAAATCGCAAAAAGTAAAGCAAGAAAAGGAAAAAAAAAGAAAGCAAAGAGAAGACCTCCAAAGCCCCATCCGACACCGAAACCGCATCCGACGCCGAAACCTAGACCAAACCGTTGTCAAAGAATTGAGTAATAATCACAAAACACAGCAAGAAAGTTCCGAAATTGGAACGAGAAATCAAAATCCGTACCGAAACCAACGCCAACGCCATTGAAGTTCGTCAGCACCATTATCGTCGTACTCAAAATCCCTAATTTTTTTTGTGTTTGGGTCGGTATGTTAGCATCATTTAAAGCACTTTTTTTTCTCCTTAAATAGTTTTTTTTTTTCATATTTTATATAACGGTCCAAAACCGGAACCCAACCGGACCGAACCGGACGAAACCCACCAAATTTCGTTTTCAATTCTTCCCCCCATATAAATTTACGCTTCGTCTCTGTTTAAGTCTTCTCTCTTTTCTTCGCTTCTTTGCTCTCGCTGGCCGACCGCCGTGAGAGACTTCTCGTGACGCGAACTTCTCACATTCTCTCTCTAAACATAGTTGTGGCCCTATCTCTCTCTCATCTCCATCGACGGCCATCTCTTATATATTAGGTTTTCAGCATTTTCGATTTTGTTGTTTTGCAATGGATTTTAGCTCTAAATTGCTTTTGGAATAGATGAGAACTAGATTTTCTGTCTTGAAGATGGAATTTTTTTTCCTGTATATTTCTGTAGATGTGTTATATATTGTTTTAATGCGATTCTAATTTATTTTGTCTTCATTTTAAGTTCTTTTCTCGTTCTTGTGGTGCTCTTCTCCGACCATACTCGCTATTGCATCCCCCTTTGATTCCTATCCAAGGTTTATCTTGTCATTCTATTAGGTTTCCTTCTTTTCTTTTATGTTCAAATTTCAGGGTTTTCTTTAGTATTTTCTGAAGATCGTTTCTTTTCATTTTTATTTTCGTGATTATTTGGTGTAGCCTTCATTCTTGCTTGTTTGCATAGGCTGGATCTCTAATCTTTAACATATTTGGCTGTAACGAATCGTTACTATTGGGGTGGTTTCCTTTTCCTTTTCTTTTTTTTTATTGGTTTGTTTTCTTTTCGTCATAGTCTTGATTTTTCTATCTGCATTTGCATTTGGCAGCATCTTGATATGGTATATTAGTTGTCTTGCTTGACTTTATATATGTCAGCACTGCAAGGCTCAATTTTTTTTCTTTTTCCTTGTATAAATAAATCAGTTAAATGAAGTTATATTTTAAGTCAATTTTTAGACCACTCAATATATTGTAACTGATAACAAAAATTCACATTGATAATTTCGCACGATTTTAATGGGTTGTATTTATTACAAAATGAATAAAAAAATTGGAAGGAAAAAAAAAAACGAAGCAGAAGATAGTGAAATTTATGCTGGTTATAGTCAACATACCTACTCAGTTTGTGCTGATATGCTGACTATTTGTTTTGATTTTGCTTCATAGGATTGGTAATTGCGCTCATCCTGCCACTAGCACACCTGAAAGCTCAGAAGTTCCATCCTTACCTGTTGTGGCTTTTAAGAGAACTAAACATGGCACATCTATGTGTGTGGGACCACTTCACAAGGATTGGAAGAGGTCTTCGTTATATATCTAATTGTACCTATAATAGTAAGGTTTGTGAAGGTGAAATTGATGCTTTGTGGACCCATCTGAACATTCAATGTCAAGAATACCCTTGTAGATTGCGGGGACAAAAGGCAATATGTTCCTTACGATGATAGCATCGATAATGAAAGTAGCCATAACATTGAAGTGGAATTTGATTTTGATGAAGAAGCAGCATTGAGAGCTAGAAAACAAGGGCTTAGAGTAGAATCGGCTAAGATGATAATCATAGGTGTGCTGCCATTTAGAATTGTGGAGGGAAAATGGTTCAAACGGTACTGTCAGTACTTGGATCCAGATTTTGAACTACCATCTCGAATAGAAGTTGCTAGAGATGTCATTAATTTGTATTTAGATGAGAAGAAGTTGGAGTTTATTAACTGGCAATTCACAAAGGGGTTCCCTTACCACAGATGTATGGGCTTCATCACAAGGCATTAATTATATGCGCCTCACAGCTCATTTCATTGACAGTGAGTGGAAGCCTCAAAAGAAGATATTGAGCTTTTGTCAAGTTGCGGATCGTGAAGAGAAAACAATTGGTAAGATGCTCGAGATTTGCTTACTTAATTGGGGCATCAAAAACGTTTTGGCATTAACAATTGATAATGCGAGTGCGAATGATCAAGTTATTAGCTATTTAAAAACGAGACTAAGGGATTGGAATGGTTGTGTGTTGGATGGCGAGTTTTTACACATGCAATGTTGTGCTCATATAATAAACTTGATTGTGAGCGAGGAATTATTGCTAGCATCCACCATGCGGTTAAGTATGTTAGATCTTCATCTGCGAACTTTCAAAAATTTAAGGAATGTGTAAAAAAGGAGAAAATTGAATTCAAAGATCTTGTAGTTCTAGATGTGCCTACCCGGTGGAATACCACCTACTTTATGTTGGAAGCTGCTATTAGATTTCAAAAAGCTTTTCAAAGGTTGGCAGAGGATGATAGGCAACTTTTGAGCCCCTTTACGGATGATGAAGATGGGGAGAAAGGGGTCAGGCCTCCTTCCTTGGATGATTGGGACAATTTCAAGGCTTTTGTTCGATTGTCGGAGTTGCTTTACAATGCCTCTTTGAATTTCAATGCTTTATTACATGTCACATCCAATAATTATTTTCAAGATCCCTGTGAAATCCAGCATAAAATGATTAAGTGGAGTCAAAGTGAAGATTCTACGTTGAGCAACATAGCTGGCAACTTGAAGATAAAATATGGCAAGTATTTTGGGCTCAATTAACAACATCAACCACTTCTTGTTTATTTCGCGTGTGCTTGACCCTCGATACAAGATGGAATTCTTGATTTGCTGTTTCGATGTATGTTGTGATGCTTCGGCAGCAGAGATGACAGAAAGAGTTAAAGATACTCTGAAGCGTTTGCATGAGTATTATAGGGCTCAAGTTCGAAATGACACTCAGACATAAAGCAGGGTCGATATGGAAATCGACGATGGTAAAAGAGGTACCTTTTTCTTTACGCGTAGAAAGTGGTTACAAGAGAAGCAACGCCTGCTCATTGAAACTGAGGTTGATAGATACTTATCTGACCCTAGTGAGGATCTAACCGATGACGATGAATTTGATGTATTGCATTGGTGGAAATCAAATTCTGGCAGATATCCAAGACTGTCAGAGAGTGCACGAGATGTTTTAGCCATTCCGGTATCTACCATAGGCTCCGAATCTGCTTTTAACATTGAAGGTCGGTTCCTCGACCTTTATCTCAGTGCATTGAGTACGGGTTCTCCTACAGCGCTGGAGGCCTTGATATGTACCCAAAGTTGGCTAACATCGACGCCTGATCCCGTAGTTTTTTGGGAGTAAATGGGTGATTGGGAGAAGTACGAAGAAATCGAGTTTGGTACTCTACATGCAATTTCGTTTGGTATTTTTTCTCCTTTGAATATTCTTCTTCTCCTTGTTTTTGTATTGGATTGGCTACTGTCTTATTTTCTTATATTTATTTTTTTAGAGCTTTTGGAACAATGCGCCTTAGAGGATGACCCTCAAAAGGATAAATTTGATGCAAGGTAATTGCCTACGTTGTGCATAATTAATTTGTGTTGTTACTTTTATCCATTAAAATCTAAATATAGAGATTTATCTTTCTAAGTATAGATCTTTAACTAACTATTTAGTTTTTGCATGTTAGCTGCAGACTTGGAGCTTGTTCAAGTAAGTTTCGAATTTGATTTGGTTTTGCATAACTGAACGCCTTTTTTTATATCTCTCTTTTTGCCTTAGTAGTACCTCAGAGTATATGCCTAAATTTCTAAGTAAACTCTTGTTTTCAGCTAGAGATTGGATATGACAAACTTTTTCGAACCTTCTACCTGATATGTTTGGCTCATTATGGTTTTGTACTCCTTTCGAGATTAATCTTTTGCAACTTGAAGACTAGTTGAATTCTACCTAATTGCTCTGTATCTTACTAGCAAGCTGGCAAAATATTGAAAAACTATAGCTTTGGATTGGATGGTCCTTTTTTACTCTGCATGTTCGAAACCACGCAGATTGCGGTTTTCCTAATACCTTAAACGATGTTTCTTTCTTAACTTATCTCTTTTTTTATGAAAGGTAAATTTGATTGCTTTATTTATTTATTTATTTATTATTTTTTTGTTTGTTCTCTCTTCTATCTCTGAAAAACGCTACGAGAGATTGATCTGAAAGTCTACTATTTTTCTTCTCAAGCGGGAAGTCTAGCCTCATTTTAATTTTTTCTTTCTTGTCTTTCTTTTTGGACTTTAGGTGTAGGATTTAAACTTTTCACCCTAGGATGAAGTAACATATGAATTTACTATTAGGCTATTCCAAAACACTCAAGGAAGCCCAACCCAGTTGAAAGAGCAGCGAAGCTCAACTGCTCCAAAATCATGCCACAAGATTTTGTGAACTGCAAGTTGGGCGATACTATTTATTAAAAAAAAAAAGAAAATGTAACTCAACTCACCTATTAGTTTTTTGCACTGCCCCCGTTCACACGTGTTAATCTATAAAATAAAAACCGGAGCAAAATTTTATAGCCTTTAAAAAACAGACAGATGTTTATATTCTTATAGAAGCATCTATTTGGAACACCTTGTGTTTTTGTTTTCAAGCAATAGAATAAAAGAAGCAAAAAATAGAGCTCTTTCTTTAGTATTTGGATAATGTATGAAATTTTTTTTTTTTTAATTTCAGAAGAGTTAAACATATTTAATTTAATAAGTTAAAAGCTTTTATTGTTATAAAAAATAATATAAATAAAGATATAAACAGAATTTACAATTTGTTTTTCACAAATATAAAGTTAAAAAGATAAATAAATTTTTTTTTCATAAGTACAAACAGATGGTTTGTTCCAAAAAGTGTCTGTAATAGTTAAAAAGATTTATGCACCTAAATCAACCGTAAAGTAACTTTTAGCCCGAATAAGCCAAAAACATTTTATTTTAAGCCATTTCAAGCGGCACCGGAATATTTCCCTGGATTTTCCTTCTATTTAGCAAGTTAGAGTACATAATGCCGACGACTTGGACGGAAAGAAAAGTCATTTGCACTTGAACATTTGTCTCCCTTTCAAGGATTCCACTTTGGAAAATGGATCGACGAAAGTTCAGCTGACAAAAATATAATAAAACAGAAAAAGGTGATTAAGTACTAATAACCTAATTCCTTCATAGTGTTGCGCACACTGACAGACACACACTCTCTCTCTCTCTCGTTATAGATATAGTTGACATCGAGACAAATGTTTCTATAGAACTCACATAGGATACCAGTCATGATTGAGAAGGAACCACAATGGCTAGGCATTTCTCGTCCTAGAATGTTTCAATAAAGCCCAAAAAGGGTTGAAAGCTAATCGGCAGTTAAAAGGAGTTATCTAACATGAAAACGTGCTTGAGAAAACAGTACAATGTTTCAGGGCATTTTAACTGCCGCTAGTACACCTGCTATTAATTACTCCTCACCCAACACTTTGCAAACCAAACATGTCAGAAAGATAACAAAATTCCCTGTCAAGACCTCAGCGCTAATAAGTAATATCCCAGCAGTAGAAGCTAAAATAATAACGCTTAGAAAGCTAAAGATGTCAAAACTTGGAACAACATAAGTCTAAGAACATATGCATTTGTTAAGAAACGCCACAAACGTCGTTCATATGAGTACATAGTTGATCTCCAGAGCTAGAGATTTTGGGTTGAAGCCCCTTTAACAGATGAAGTATACAAGAATCTCGTGTGAAAAAAAGCTCCTTAAAATCTCACATCTATCGGGAACAGACCTCAGTTAGTTCAATCATCCATTAAAAACCGGAGCCCTGGATCTTTGACAGATTTCTGATTGAGAACAAGCTTAACAAGCTTAAGCTTGATTGGGCCCGAGAAAATCTATGGATGATTGATGCTCTATATACAAGCTTGTAAGCATATTTGAACTATTTCCGCCATAACCCCAAAAAAAAAAAAAAGAGTAGAAAATGAAAAGAAAAAAAAGTTCCAAGTCCTACTTTGCCAATCTACTTTCGACTTTGTCAGTCCTTAAAACTAGCATTAACGTGGAGAATCTACCCGCAAACCATGCGGGGTCTTTAAACATCCATCTTGAACACGATATTATTAACACTGCTGCCGCGAGATTTCTCCAGCGCAGCAACTTTCGCTCGATATGCAGCTGCTGCCACGGTGGTCTTTACAGTCGGGCCCTGAGGGAGCCCACAGGTTTCGCTCATGGAAGCAAATCTTAACTCAGCAGGCGGAATGAAACAGTCCATTGACAAGCCAGGGACATTGAATGCCACCTCCTCAATTGTCCAAGCCTCTTCCATCCTGGTCTTCGTGTGGCTCATCGCAGTTTCACCGAATCTGAAAAGCGTCACTACAGAACGCCCTGAGTGAGCAATCATAATTCCTTCCAAAGGCCTATAATCCTCAAGGAATGAGTTGATTGTGGTCTCCCAGTACACAGCATCGCCTCCATTGTTTTGAATGCGGGTCAGATGGGAGTCTTCCAAGTGTACAAGAAGCCCTGTTTTTTGGCTGAAGTAGCCAAACAAAACGTGCCTGATGATCTCTGCAGGCCCTTCACTCCGGGCTTTCAGTGTCACAGGATCAGCACAGAGCTTGAGAATGAAACAATCCTCCCCGTTAATCTTTTTCTCGCCAATGCATCGCGCATTGGTGAACATGCTGGCAGTTGTTCTAGGATCAAGTCCCTGTGACAATTACAAAGCTAATCAGTAAGCAAACAAATCTTGTACATGGCAAGAGCGAAATTGACCAAGAAAAACTGTTCATCAGAGCAGTTTAACCTGAAGTGCACGGCGCAATGGTCTAACAGGTCCTTTTGCAGCATGCGCGCCGAGCCAAGGGGTGTGCCTCCACACAAGCTTTCCGTTGCAACCAGCGTGGACCTTGCTACCACCAAGTACAAGTTCAACGTACCACATATCTGGGTTCATCTGCCAAAGAACAAAGCCGCCAGACTCTGTTGCTTTGGAGGAATTCCGGCTCCTTACAACCCTATTAGCTGTTTCGAACTCGGAAGCTATCATCCTCACCTTTCCCATTGCATAAGCATTGTGGATAGAGTTTTGAAGTTTTTGCCCTCCTGATGCTGCCGTGTATTGTTGCAATATGTACTGAGCAGATGATGTTTCCTGCAAAAAAAAAATATCCAAAATATTTCATTTAAAGGGATCCGCTGTTGTTTGGATTTGGAATCATAGAAGAAACCTTAAGAACCAAGCCGAAATGAGGTATCTTTTTTGTTGCTTGAAAAGTATATGAAAATGATAGCTATACTCTTGTAATTTCTGAGAGAACACCTATTCCTATATTTACCAAATTGCCATTATTGCAGATACAGAAGGCATTAGATGTTCATATAAGAAATTAAGGACCTGACTTACACACCAAATAGTTCATATTCTATTTAACAGCAATTGTCACATATACAAAAGAAGCCCATTTTTATTTGACTTTCTTCAAGTATAATATATCCCTAAACAAAAGTGAAGAGCCGCTCCTCGCATGTAGTGACTGAAACAAAAGGCCAAAGGAACAGTGCCAAACATCACAGAGAGCAGGGAAGGAAGGTTCACTCAGGGGACTTTTCCCCCCCTTTTTTTTGGGTTATGGTCACCCATAGGCAGTGATAGCATGCGTAACCTTTTTTCTTTTCTTTTCTTTTCTTTTTTTTTTCCCTTTTGGGTTCTCATAGATTGACAGCATGCGTGAAACTAAAGTAACGTATTTTCTGATAAAGACCTCTGCAATCATGAAGATGTTTTCATAAATATATATATATATATATATATATGTAAAAAAAAGAAATTAACATGCATAAGAGATCCTATGATGCAGCTTTCCATCTTTTTGTTTGTTCTTTCTCCTTGAGCTGAGCATATAATATATATCAGGAAAATATTTCCCGACAAAATTTTCCATATATCAACACTTAAAGGGAAATAACAAAAAAAAATTATTAGCTGAAGAAAAAAAATAAAAATTCAGAACTCAATTGAACAACTTATAATCCTTAGCAATTAAGAAGAAGCTTTAATTAGAGTGCACTAAGTAACAAGAATATGATCAAAACACAGAAAACAGAAAAGCACAAAAAATATTGAGAGAGAGAGTAAGAGAGAAGGACTAACAATGGGGGTATCTTTGATGCTAAGATGAGGCAAAGGCTCGGTGGTGCTAACGTGCACCGGGGCGAGCGGCGCACCAAGAACGCCGAGCAGCAACCTCAGATCGGACCTCTTGTAGGCCGAGCAGGACACGGAAGGGGCCCTACAGAGCTGCCCCTTCATCCAGTGGCCCCACCTTCCCTCCATCTTCGAATCTCCGCCGTCCGTCCCGTCGGGCCCTTCCTTGAGCGGCGAGAGCGCCTCCGCCGGCCTCAGGCTCCCGGATCTCGAGATCAACACCTCCGGCTGCGCCACGCCGCCGCCGTTCTTCCTCCGCCGAAGAAGGCTCGACATGGGGGGCCCACTCCTAGCCGGACTCTTCGCCCTCGACCTCCCCGGCGACAGCCCCCTCACCACCTCCTCTTTCAGGGCCGTAAAGAACCCCTGCTTTCTCTCCATTTTTACAACTCTGCCTCTTCTTCGTTTGAGCTAAAAGCTTCTAGAAGGTTGATGTTGTACTGGTTTTCCACAAAGACCCTCTCTCTCTCTCTGAGAATTGTTGTGTGAAGAAGAGAAGAGTGAACAGAGTGAAACAGTGACCACTAAACCAGCTACTGAAAAAGCGACTGAAATAAGAGACAGAGCCAGAGCGACAAGGGAGGAAAAAAAAACACTAAAAGAAGAAGAGGAGAGAAGACAACGAAAATGGGATTTTGATTTTTTGATTGAACAAATTATGGGATATATTGCCGCGAGACACACCACACTGTAGGCTACAGCGCAGTAATAGGCTCCCACCTATAAATACATGCGCCTCTCCCTTTCAAGTCTTTTTCTTTTATCTTTTCTTTTTGGTTTTTTCTGTATTTTCAAATAATATTTAAAAAATGGGAACTTGTCTCTAGTGGTTGTGGTGTTGCCTATCTTCTCCGTTTGGCAATTGAGCTCTATTGGGTGGGGGCTTGGCCGATAGATAAGAAGAGGTTTGTTGGTTGGTTGGGTGGTTCGAGGCTAATTTGGTGTTTTTTTTTTATTTTCTAATTATATATACATAAATATATATTTTGGGGTCTATAATACTACTATGCTACGACTACCTATAGACAAACTTCACCATTTTTTTGGGACGGAAAGTGGAAACGGCAGTGTCTCTCGTGAAGACAGAAGATTGGCAGAAGACCAGAGCTCTGTGCTCAGCGCCGTTAGCAACGGTCAAGTGTCTTGAAGCAGGGTCAAACGGCAATTAATTTACCTAAAAAAATAATTTTTGGGTTTTTTATATGGAAAGAAATAAATTAATTTATTGGTTGCGGGGTATGAGTATGATTATAAAAAACACTTCATTATGACCGGGCTTATGCTCCATTATAACCATGCTAAGCACGCACCAAAGGATGCTTAGATTTCTGGATTAAAAAATTTAATTGAAAAAGGAAAATAAAAGAGGGTAAAGGTATTTGCAATTAATTCATGTAAAACAAGGTCCATAATTGGAAATCATGAGCTACATTGTATGTGAAATAAATACAAAGAAAAGTATGATTTGATTCTCTCTGTTCTTGCCTTTATTTATAATTAATCTTCCCTGTAAAGAAATATGAATTTACCATGGTATTTAATGGATAAAGACATGGGAAGGGAAGACCATACTCGCGGCCATATTTATTTGGGCATGGATTAGAGGCATCCCATCACCCATGCACTAAAAAATGTCATTGAATTATGTATCTTGTATGAGAAAACGGAAGGTATGACCTCAACTTTGTCAATAATTAACAATTATTAAGCTAATAACTTGGAAAAAGTTTCGAGCGTTTTCGAAATAACTCTAGCTTATAACCTCTTATTAGTTAAAAAAAAATAGCCATAGTGAACGGTTGTTTTTTTTAATAAAAAAAACAAGGGTTTTCATTTTTCTTAGAGCAATAGACAAATCGAATGGTTATAATTTCAATTTAGTTTTTCCCCATTCCAAAAGTCACAAGCAAACTACAATTGTGGTGCAGATTTTTAACCGAAAGTCTTGGTTGTATTCACCTTTAGTTAGGGTGGCAAACTCGCTGTCCTGTTCATCCCATGTGCATGGAAGAATCGCCACCAACCAACGGCTTAGATGTTGAATTACTGACTTTTGACGGCGTGAGGGGATGAAATCTTGGTGTTTCCATTTTGAGGGGCCACCTTCGTGGACTTTTATGCCCATGTGGTGAAGAACATTATTGAATCGTGCAAAGCCAAGGCAAAATCTTTGTGCAAGAGATTACTAGTTTATTTTATTCATTTTCTTTATTTGCATACGTATTATATCTATATTATTGTATTAATATGTGCATGTCACATAAAATATGTGTACATGATTAATTATTCAAATGTGTTAGACAACCAGTCCTATCTATCCAGCACCAGCGGAAGGGGGACCTCCACTTTGTACAGATTTGACTCGTCTCACACTACTTTTGTCTCAAAGTGCTTGTTACGTTTATTATAGCGACAACATTTGTATGATATTTGAGAGGACAGTACAAATCATTAGTTAGAACTATTTTTATTAAAATATATGAAAACTTTACACTATAGTGATTTTTTTATTGTTACTGTAACATTGAGAGCTTTACACTATTTATAACTAAAAAAATGGTATGAACCACTTTTGCTAAATAGGAGGTTGAAGGCCAAAAAACAAAAAGAAAAAGATAGAAAAAAAAAATAACAAAACATATGTATAGTGCGTATGACCACATTGACCATTCCAAAAATCAAAAAATACAAAAAGAAAAAAAAGGTTTGGCTCCGCGAGCACTGCCTCTAAATCGCGTCGTCAATCACGGGTTGATAGGTTTATCCATCTACCATTTGCATTTTCCAACGAGAGATGGCTTTTTAGTTTGTCTTTGGCATTTGGATTTTTCTTGCGGGAAGCTCTCCTCGTACAATGTATATTTTGGTTCTACCCACTTATACATTTGCTATTTTAACCTTATTTATGTTAAAAATTTACAATATATGATTATGTAAAATATTTTTTGTTAATAGATAAAAATGTTAAAAAATTAATTTAAGAGTTTTTTAATAGAACCTATTGAAATGATCAAAATGCATGTTCTATCGTAAATGTTTTCCTTTTTTTGGCATGCATTACATGAAAAAAAAAACTGAGGTGGCCAAAAAGAAATTAAAAATTTATATTGGTAAAGAATATATTAAAAGATATTTTTTACCATATGAAACTACATGAATCAAGTGTTATTCTAATGTAGGAAGATTACCTATATTAGTCATTTTTATATTTTAGTTTTACTTTGTTATTAATTTATAGTTGTTTGTTTATTACATCATTTATTTCAGTATGTGTTTTTTATCATTTTGTTATAGGCCTATGTACCTTTATTAGTTAATAATAAGAAAGACTAAAATATTGATATTGAATGTAAATTTTGAGTTTTTTGTTTTAGTGTTAAGGGGTTGTATCCTTTATAAGATTCTTTTTAAATGGATTTTTGAATTCTCCGCCTAGACAAGGCCTGTAAAATTTATCTTCTCAAAATCACTAATGCAGATGCAGCTCATCTTCCTGCATCATATTCATAGATAGTTATGTGGATTGTCATGATCTCACAATGCAGATGCAGCTCATCTTCCTGCATCATATTCATAGATAGTTATGTGGATTGTCATGATCTCACTGCCCTTCTACGTAAACAAGATCATACTTTCTTTAGAGTGCTTATTCCGTTCTGAAGTTCTTGGAATAAATGCATAAATAAGGTATGTTTGACACAACATATTATATTATATTATATTATATACAAAAAATACAATATAATACAATACAATACAATATGTCAAATAAGCCGTAAATGTTTATCACTATCAGTTTGTATTTTTGCCAAATCCTAGTCCTCGAAACATTAAATCGCAATAAAGGATTGAATCCAAAAACAACCAAGCATATCTACCACATATATACTGATTGCAATTTTTTTTTTCCTTCGGTTAGAGAGGCAAACTCACCCATTCGTCTGTTTCCTTGTTCTTTTTTTTTTTTCGTAAAAACCCAATCTGAAATTCAATATTTTTCTCTTTTGACTTAAAAGATTCTTTGATTGTTGCTTTCTTAAAGAAGTTTCCAAGGAGAAAATTTCTTAATTAGCTCTCACAGAATCAAATTTAAGGGCAATAATTGACGAGAATCTTTGTCGAAACGAGCGCAAGTGACGCTGAGTTAGTTAGTGGGGGGTCATAGCAAGGCCTACAAGCCTACTTGGCTTAGCCAAAGAAAAATTTAAAAAAAATAATTAAAAAAAGAAGAAAAAAAAAACAAAACTTGAATATAGTAAAGATTGGGATAGTGTATCTATCTGTTATCTAATGAGGTGTTTGGAAGGTGGTGGGAACCGGTGGTAAGAACCACTTTACTGTAGTATGTGAGAGTTTTATACTGTAGCAATTTTTTTTATTGTTACTGTAGCATGTGAGAGCTTTATACTGTTTATAACTGAGTTGGTGGTGAAAATCGCAGTTCCTACTACTTTACCGAACACCCGGTAACTCAGATGAGAGTGAGAGGACACATCTAACGTCCGAGTCAAACATGTTACATTGAACATGGCAATCGAAACTGACCTGTATATGAGAAAAAACTCCAAGTATAGTTTATGTTTATAAAAGATTTTGAGGGGAAGAAAACAAAACGTAAAAAGGAAAAGTCAAAAATGGGCGACATCTCAATACATGGCAAATCAAATTCAGTTGCCGAATTTGCCAGCAAATGGTTCGAGATTCGATCATACACCAACACATGCTGCGCGCAAAGCGGCTTTGGTTACAGTAGGAAAAACAAGTTGCATTGAACAGGTGAGGGTGAGGTGAGATTCATTGGTTTCCCAATACGATATATTAGCCGTCAGATTGTCAGTTTCTTTGGACGATCGTACGCCGCTTGGATAAGGACGACAAGTGATGCTTTGGACCCTCACTTTTTTTTTCCCAAACAAAGCCAATAATTATGAAAAATTACTGAAATATGCATTTATAGGGTGTCTGATATACTGGTTAGAATTATTAGATATAAGAGTTAGCTAAAAAGTTGGTACTAACCAACTTTATCAAACAGGTTATTGATTATGATTTTATCTTTAAGGTATTTTAATAAAATTACGTCGGTTTCAACCAATTTTTTTAATAGAAAAATAATCTGTTAGTAAGATTGTATTATTTTGATCATAGTCAAGCAATATGTGTCTTGCCTGTGTCTGTCTAGAGAAAGACCCTTGATTTTAATGCAAGAAAAAGAGTTCATATTTTAAAGAAAAAACAATAGTTGTAATCTAGAAACGTTTTAAAAAAGTACGTAAAATTTAACCAAGAAATTTGTGTGTGCGCTTTGAGAATTCCTATGGAATTGATGTATGTTACCTGGGCAAGACTTGTTGCAGAATTACCAAAGGACATTAAAAATTTTGTGTAGACATTTAATCTTTTAATACAATTCCAGATTTCAAACATATTTAGGGTTTTTTCTTCATTTCTCTCCCCTTTTTCCCCTCCTTTTCTTCTCTCTTTCACTTCTCTCTGCTTCCGCTGTCGGTGCTCCTCGTTTACCCTTTACTATTTGTCGCAATTGCAAATGTGTTTGTGCATTGTTTTACACTATCGTGGTTTTGTGATTTCTTTGGTGATTTTTTTTATTTTGTTAGGTTTTTGCAGTTTTTTTTAAACAACACCGATTATCGGTCGGTATCACAATAGGATAATAGATACTAACGGGAACATCACAACAAATATCTGCTGAATTTATGGTGGATATTGATCAAAAACTTAGAAGTACATTTCAAAGATAATAGCATGACATGACATAATATTTTCTATGAATGTTTTTCTATGGCAAATTAATACAAAAAATGAATCCGTCTGACTTATGCTTGCGCCCATATTAAATTCACCATTAGACAAAAAAAAAAAGAAAGGTCGCTTGCTTGATTATTATAATAGCAAGTATTAACCTCAGTAGATTAATACCTAACTCCGTCTTGAGAAAATTAAAGGCATTCCTCTAATGTCAATTGGTTTGAGGGCCAACCTCGTTACCCTTACTACTATTTTTGGGTTACCCTTACTACTATTTTTGGAGTAAATTAGGTAGTATATCACTTATTTATTATTATTATTATTATTATGTTTTACAATTTTTTTCTCTATCATTTCTCCTAACCAAAAAGATGAAAATACATTTAGAACACATATTTATTAAACTTTAGCCCAAAATACTTAGAATCTATACTATGTCCTTTAGAAATGATGTGTTCCAAACATCCTTCGAAAACAGAGAGTAGAAAACAATATTGTGGAAGTAGGATTTCTCAAATTGCCTATTGGGGCATTACCACCGAGAGCGTAAAACTTTTTAATTGTGTCTATGTGCAAAACTCATTTGTATCTTTCTATCTTTCAGTGCTCATGTTTCTGGATTTTTTTTTTTTTTGTTTTTACTAAGAAATATTAATGGTATTTATGTGCAGTATGATCATTCAAAGTCAGATGGGACGAAGAAAAGTAAGAAATTCTAAGTAGAAAAGGATACATAGACATACATAAATTTTAGCTGAATTTTAGCTAAAATATTTATATTCATCGAGAAAAATATATTTATGGTGGAGTAATAGACACAAGATTCGGTCAGTGAGCATAGCTGAATTTTCAGTCAAAGTCTTGCCTGCCCAAGGTAGAAAATACTTAATATTGAAGAATATTGAAGGAACCGTGATCAGTCATGTCGAAGACTCATCTTTGTCATGAAAAATTTAGGGTGGAAAAAAGATGAACCTGCAAGTGCCCAACAAGAAGTAGAAATATTAGAATAGAATATATGCCTAATAGTAGACTTCAAAAAACAAGATCCGAATGCTTTTGCCACCTTTTTTTTGTCTTTTTTTTCTTTTATGCTCGTTTGGTAAGAAGGAAACAAAATAAAAAAGAAGAGAAAACTACAAAGGGAAAAAAACTATAAGAAAAGGAAAGATTTTAATTTTCTTTTTACTTATTTGGCATGTGAAGATAAAAAAAAAAAAGATTTTATTTTCTTTTATTTGGTATTACAAAAAACATAAAGGAATAGAAAAATTACTATTAATATAATTACCATTTTATCTAAATATTATTTAACTATTTCTCTAATTTGGTGTCTAAATTTTTTATTGAAATTTTGATAGAAAAGAGGGACAAGTTGTTAACTTCACTTTCTTGCATTGTTGTCAAACTTTTTTCTCACAAAATCTATCCATTTTCAAAGAGATAAATTTTAATAGGACCTACATGCCATTTTTTTCATATATTTTTCCTTTCCATTTTAATTTCTTTTATATCAAACACCCCATCGTATTAATTTTTATCCCAAAATTCTTTCAATATTTTCTTTCCCTCCACTTTTCACTCTACCAATCAGAGCATTAGAGTCGAGGTTGGCCAAAATCATTGCTAGACATACTGTACGTTGAGGTGTAACTGAAGCTCTCGAAAGAGTAGCCGTAAGTGTTAAATAGAATATTTTTGGTAAAATAGTTAGAACTATAAAGATCCAACCATAAATAATATAAAACTCTTATACACAATAACCTACGATTTAAATTAATGTGATTTGAACTATTAAAACTAAACACTCTATTAGTATTTTTGTAGCAAAAAAAAAAAGTTGTCAATTAGTATCAATAATAGATAAGTAAAAGGGTATTTAGTAAAATCAGTTCTAACCACAACTTTTAATTACCACAATGTAAAACTTTTACATGCTATAATAATTAAAAAAATAAACTATAGTATAAAATTCTCATATGTCATAGTTTTTAATTTAAAAATTTTATTTCTAATTACACTTTTTAAACGTGTGCAAAACGAAAAAACATCACGGACTACAGTTGTAGAAAGACACCCTTTGGGCGATCCTAAACCAAACACAAGATACCGTTTCTGGGTCCAAATACTCATGCCAACAGAACTAAAGGCCCAAAACAAAGTATAGTAACTAACATTTTGCAACCCAGTGATCAGTGATCACTTACGATTTCCGTTGTTGCACAATCATCGCCGCCTAAATAAAAGTGACTCGCTTGTCATTTTGAGTTCTCAATTTTATTTATTTATTTACCATAATCTTGCGTCCATCTTTTGAGATTTTTTTTTTTTTTTTGCTGTTGGTATCGTTGAAGCCTCAAGGAGTAGCAGTCCTTAGTAGTTAAAACCATAAACTACAAACAGATATCACAGTGATTTTATTTTATTATTTTTTCTTTTTCTAGAATCACAGAAGTTAAAATTGAAACACATAAATTCACTGGTCTCAGGAACACGATATATATGTTTATACGCCGTACAATAGGCCAGGGACTACCAAAGATTTGGTCCTGCTGCGGCCTGTGAATCAGTACTAAATGCTTGCTGGGCCATATTCCACTATTCCACTTGACAAGAAAAGGGCAACACCAACGACGCATTTTTTCCTGAAATCTGAAGAAGAAATACAACATTACATCAACAAGCGTTTAGATAGTGTGAAAATTGTTAAGAAATTAAAACCGAAGCTAAGGTTTTATTACAACAAATAGGTTTAAACTAAAGTAAATTTAAAAATTCATTTTGGATAGGTTCAAAATCACCTCACCTAAATACATACCCAAACGCCAATTGAAATCAGATTCATGGGTTCAAACCTTAAAACAAATACACTAAAGGTTCATCATAACTACCCGCCCCTACTTAACTTTTAGTTGAAACTTGGAAATATAATTTAAAAACAAAAAAAAGCCTTCAAATATCTTTCCTTTGGTAATTGATTTTCCCAATAAATCATTTGAAATGCCAGCTAGCAGATAGATTATTGTAATATACTTGTTCAATGGTAGAGAAAGACAAAAAAAATACAGCTGGTCGAATAAAAAGTTGCTCGAAGGTTTCAAGCTGAAATTGAAAGTGATCACTTCAAAGCTGAGGCATTGTGGGGGGCAGTTGAGACGTCTTCTCTAACAACTGGGGAGGAAGGGGGCACGCAATATGCATGACACCCCTAGGCCTTTGGCTCCCATCTCCATTAAACAACAAATTCCCACTTCAGAATAATAATTTGTTTATCTTATGTCGAAGAAACACTTGTTGTCCTACGCGTTTTGCATGGACCACGTAGCTAGCTTGTGAAGAAATAGGTTTGTAGCTAGATATTTGGTAGCCCACGAGTTAAGAGAGTGTTTGACAATGGTTTCCACCACTCATTTTTCACCATAAACTTAGTTATAAACAGTAAAAGGCTCTCATATATTAAAGTAACAATAAAAAAAAAATTGCTATAATGTAAAACTCTGACATGCTACAATAAAAATAGTTTCTACCATTAGTTTCCACTATTCTTCCAAACACCCACTAATTCTGTTTAGGGGAACACTATCTGTAAGAGAAAGAGAATGTTTATAGGAGATTACTCAAGTGGGCTTTATAAGTTTGGGTTCATATTTATGGCCCGTTACCAGGCTTGCGTGTGACCCAAGGTCTTTAATCTAAGTGTTGGATGGATCTTAAAGTACACAAATCTTTTGAAACACACCATAATAGATTTTACTTAGAGTATTTCTAATGCAACGTTAAATTGATATATCAATAGTAAATTTAACATTTAAATATAAAAACAATTCTTTAATACAATTTATAATGCTAAATTTGCTGTGTGTTAAGTTTACGGTTTAACATATAGCAAATTTAGTATTTAATTTCTATAAGTTAGTGAATTGATTTTTTTTTTGCTTTAATAATTACAATATTATCACTTTTTAATTATTTTAATAACTTTATTTTTACAAGTTTTAAGATTTAATAATTATAATAACAGGCAAATATGGTATTTTAAATAGCATCATGTATTGGAGTATAAAATAAAATAACACATCAAATATGTTATTTTAACACTCTTTGATGGCAAATATAATATTGATATTGATATTTACATTAAATATGGTCTTATATATACAAATACGATATATTTTTACCAATGAGGTGTTTATTAATATAGATTGCAGAGGTGGTGTTGAAAAAGTAACATATGTACACGATGGTTGGTTTATTTGGTTTTTCGGTTTTTCGTCGTTAGAACTCATTCATATTTTATCACTTTGTGTTTCATTAAATCTCAAATGATGGAACTGATCAGAATTAAGTTTTCTTTTGTCTAATTGGGCAATGGAGCATTTCAACTTCATCGAGAATATAATAGGACGTTTCGGACCTTTGATTTAAATTAATTGCTTTAAAACACTTAAGCAATAGAAAGTTTTATATTATAGCTTATTTTTTATTTTATATTATAACAATAAAAAAATTTTATATTGTTTAAATTTAAATCAATTTGTTTGAAGCATTTTTTTAAACACACCTAATTTATTGAATATTATCATGTGAATCATGTACAACAGTACCCGCAATTATCTACCTATAATTGCAATTACTACTTACCAGTACGTTAGCTAAACGTAACTTACAGTCTCTGTCACTCCGGATACTTGTATCGTATAGTATAGTACTAAGTCTTTGGTTTTGTTTTGTTTTTTTTTTTTTGTTTCTTTTTTTTTTTTTGGCTGTGAATTTTCGAGCACTGTAAGGCAGTACAACAATTGGATGACATGATGCGATAGCAGCTCCAAACTAATAAATTAATGAGACGGGCCCAGTACCCTGGAAAGGAATGTTGGGTTCACTTTCTGATTATTCCAACAAAGGAACTAGTTTGATGCCGAGACGACACAAAATTAGCTTGGCTTCATTTCTTTCCGAATAAATTGAACTATTCTGTTAGCAGTTTCTTTCAGCTATTAAATCTCTAGCTACCGTTATTCATATATATATATATATATGAATGTACGTATTTTATGCTAAATGTTATATTTAGAGTTTAAAAACTATAAAATAATTGAAAATATGACACTAGTAACTTAATCTTCGCAATTAAATAATCGCATACGTCTACAGCTAGCTTTTGAGCTTTCAAATTTCAAATCTCCCTCAGTTACAACAGTAAATTATACATATATTAGGGTATTTATAAGGTGATTAGAACTATTGATTAAAATTGTTTTTATTGTAGTATGTGAAAGCTTTACATTGTAGTGATTTTTTTTTGTTATTATAACATGTGAGGGATTTACATTGTTTGTAACTGAAAAAGTAGTTTAAATCACTAATACCAGATACCCTTTTTATGTAACTTTAAATAACAGTTATACTTCCATTAGAGCAATGAAAGTAACGAGTTTGTCTCGTCCAAAAGAGGGAAAAAAAAAGAAAAGCAAACGCACATAAAATTAGAAATCAAAAGCAATCACACACAAATATGTGAATGATATTTAATGAGCAGCATGGGGACAAAACAATATGGACATATATGCAGCTGTCTCCAACGTTGTTAAAAACAAAACAAAACAAATAAAGGTCTTATTGGTATGTATATCGCAAAATTTAACCTACTCAATGAGAAACGAAACGTACAAAACACAAAAATATGGCATGTTGAGTAAAATTTTATTCAAAACCACTCATTGCCCGGAATGTGCATAGTGGAGATGGCAAAGACAAAAAGGAGTTGGTGAATTTGACCCTAGGTCTTCATTTATACAAATTTTTAAAACCGACAAGTCACGTGACTAGGCACACTCAAAAGTAGCAAGTATAAAAGTTAGGGCCGACGATCCTCATTTCATGCCATGCACTAAAATTAAGTTATGTATAAATTACCCTCTTTTTCAAAAAAAAAAAAAATAAGTTAATTTCTGTTTTCGAGAGTGTTCCTAAAACAATCCATTACTTGAAACGCAATCTATACTTGTTTTCGGTATACCAACCTAAGTCATTGGCGGAGTACTCTAAAGACAGGTGTAATGGCTCAAAACCGTTATTATTGGGATTCATGGAAACGAAAAAAGATGAGATGTATATTAATATCTTTTTATGATAGCTCATGCACTAACGTTGTCAGGCACACTTGAAGTGGCTTTACAGATCATGGGTTTCTTTTAATTATTTGGTTTTGCCGCGTGGAGCCCTCTATACATGTCTTTTGTGCATCATATATAGTGTTACATTGTTTCACCATATCGGTGGCACTGGAAAAAGAGATAATGAAGGTGGTGGTGGTGGTGGTAGTAGTAATAATAGTAATTATAATAATAATAATGAAATAACCTCTGGTTTTTGTTGACAAAGAAGGGAACCTTCTAGCTGTTGTAATGGGAGGAGTATTTAGGCTTGGTCCCCATAAATATATGGTCTAGAATTCCTAAATAATACTTTTCTTTGATCCTCTTTTTAATTTAAAACGTCTTAAGCTAATTAATCTCAATGATCTCTATTGGTTTGTTTCGGTTTTAGCGTCTCATTAATTGGGTGTTTAAAAAGAGAACTGTATTATATGCACAAGATATAGAAAATAACATTATGATAAGGATGATATTTATTAAGAAAGAAAACATCCTGCTAACAAATATCATCCATATTCTATTCTTTTTCAACGTCCAACTTTTTTTAAGGACATTTAATATCCTATTGATGAAGGGGCTAAAACTGAAACAAATTAATAGATTGGTGATTAATTTGGGATATTTTAAAAGTGTGAATGATTAAACTAAGACTGAAGATAAAGTTTGAGGATCATTTATGAGAATATAATTATTTTGTTAGGTCTTTAGGTAAATTTTCCATTTATTTTGGTTGTGAGAATGTTAATTGTGCAAATGAAATCTAAGACGTGCGAACACGTTGAAGCCTTTGGAGAAAAAACTGCATGATTTATAATTACTTACATCGTAATAAACAAAAACTTACCCAGAAATCTCGTACATATATAATATCATTAAATAGAGAAATTAATTCGGTAGCTCAAACAGAATAGTAAAGTGGATCGGAATAAAAAGGCACAGATTAGATTTTGATCTAAAATTTTGAGAATAATATTCGTCCTGGTAACTTGAACTTTTGTGTGACTGAAGCTTAATTAATACGAGGAATTTTTTTGGATAACAATATGATTAATTAATTTTGAAATTTCACGTAACCTTCGTTCAAACTTGAGCTTTGGAATAAGACAAATCAAGCTTCACGTAACGGCCTTCCTTTTTAACCTCTCGTAACGTTGTTAAATAACAAGTTTACAAATAAGGTCCAATCCCTGGTTGCCACACAAGCGAAGTAGTCAAACTCGTTTAATAAACTACAAAAAGACATCACTAACCACGAAAAAAAAATATAAATTCAAATTACTTGTCAATGATTGGAATACTTTCTAATTAATTTATATTTTTCACCTTATTTAGTATACTCAAACGTTAAAATATAAAAGAAGTCTAAGAAAAAGTATTTTAAAATATTTAATCTATTGCATGATTTGGTTGATTAGATATTAATTACGACATTAAAATTAAACAGGTGATTTGAGTTTAATAAATACAACCCCAGTTACCTTTCCCTCCAAGAGCAAAAAATTAAGGAGAAAAAAATTACAAAAAAAAAAAACTAGAAAAAATTTATTGGTCTTTCACCGTCCTTGTAGAATGATCCTGTTAAATGCCCAAAACCAACTTACAGTCTGTAATTCGCTGGAATATCAATATTACTTCGGAAAAAATGAAAAAAAAAAGTACCAAAAGTCCTTATAACCTTCCAAATTTCACCAACCCTACGTCATTTCATCTCCTATAAATACCCCCACTCTTAGTCTTTGACATCCAAAAACCATTGCTTTTGCCTATATCATCTTCGTCCACAAAGAGCATTTGAAAAAATGAAGCTCGTTTTTGCTGCTTTCCTTCTTATTTGCCTTGTCCACAGCTCCTTTTTGGTTGAGACCACAATGGCTGGTTCAGGTGACGTTTTCAATTTTTAGCCTTGATATATTTTCTTAATATAATTGACATAATATTTAGTTTAATCATGTTATAGTTTGATTGACTTGAAGATAATTATAGGCTATTTAAAAAAAGGTTTATATCAATAATTTTAGTTTAAAAATTATAGCATTTTTTGCTTTTAATATAGTATATAAAAATTTTATAGTCTTTTGAACCGTCTTTAAACGACGTGTTAATTTGGTTAAATCAATTAAGGTGGGAATATTGCAGAATTCTGTGAGTCAAAGTGCAATGTAAGATGTTCAAAAGCAGGATTAAAGGACCGGTGCTTGAAGTACTGTAACATCTGCTGTGACAAGTGTCACTGTGTTCCTTCTGGGACGTACGGAAACAAGGACGAGTGCCCTTGCTACAGGGACCTCAAGAACTCTAAGGGCCAATCCAAGTGCCCTTAATTCACCAATATTATTATTCATATTCTTCCTATATATATGTTGAAATTATATTTTACTCTTTTATTTATGACTGGACCCTTTAAACAATTTACGCAGTTGTATCACTAATAAGATTTGACACTATCCGTTATGGTTTATCAAACTATTGTTTTTTTTTTGTGTGTGTGAAGAATATAGGATTATAAGTAAAGGGGATTGTTCTTAGAATTGTTTGTATTCTTATGAGACTGATATGTATTGATATACATAACGGGCTCAATTGGAATTCTGTGTTAATGTTGTGTGAAGTGTTTTGTCAGATCTCTCTCTCTCTCTCTCTCTCTCTATATATATATATATGAATATATGTATGTCTGTGATTAATTACTGTCACACTTATTAAGATCTTACGTAGAAGAAAATAGATAATGCAAATTTTGTGGATGGCACTTCCGGTGTGGTTTTGAACAACTTCAAAGCACACACGCGATAGGCGATACAACATTCCTTAACGAATTCTCCTGCTCGACTAAAAACTGAGTTGTTTACCCCTCTCTCTCTCCCTCTCTTTCTCACACACACACACACACATAAGTAATCTAACTAGAGTGTACTTAAAACTTTAACATCTGGACTAATTAGAAGCTCTAAAAAAATTTATAATTACAGGCATGTAATCATTTACATATAGTCGCCACGATGAGCCAAAATAATCATATAAACCACATCCAAATTTCACAATGTGGAGTTGTTGAATTTGATTCTTCAAAGGTTTGACTGAATTAATGCTAGGCAGAACCACATTTACTGAAGTAGTGGACGATGTAAACAGCCGATAATATTCTACCATCTGATGTCCATGTGAAGTTATCCAACCCCAATTTGAAAGCCCACCAAATAATTAATCCCTATTTTCTTTCCTTTTAGTTCTTATTGCCAAATAAGAATAAACAAATATATGGGTTGAAACAAAACTAGCAACATTAAAGTCAATTACTTAAAATCTTATCCGTTAATTAAACAATAATATAGGAAAATGTCTTTAATTACCTGTTGATATTATCTAAAAACCGTATAAATAAAACGAGAGGGACATCTTTTAAGGGGGGGATTTTGACCTTTCACACGTCTGCAGGGACGACATGTCTATGGATAAATCTTCTCTTTTTTCCTTGCTCATATATTTTTGGAAACCGCTCCACTGCAAGATTTAACCATCAGAGTAAACATGTCAGCTCACTTTTTGAGCTGGTTGCCATTTTTTCCTTGTAAGCATAATTCACATTGCCGTACAAGGACAGGTATCGAGCTGGCTTCCAATTCTCAGCGAGACCAATCCAATGAAAATTGATCCAATTTCTGCCTGTGCCACGTATTTTGGTTTAGATTAATTATAAAAAATTCTTTTTAATTATAACCTTTATAACTACCAACAAAAATTATCATTTTGTTTTAAAACTTTAATAGTAAATTAACAAATAATTTTAAAATTAGAGATATATTGATGATTTTAGTTATAAAAACAAACAAAAATTAAAACTATAATAAAAATAGTCTTTATTGATGATTAAAAATAAAAAAATTAATTAAAAATATACTACTATATGGATATTTTTTTTCGATATATTAAAATTTTTTATAAAATTTTATTAATTTTTAACACTCAAAAAATATTTTAAAATTTTAAAAGGTATAACTACTAATAAAAATTTTAAAAATATGAAAGAAATTTTATTAGTACTATCAGGGTTTTTTCTCTTTAAAAATTGTGTTATTTTTTTCTTACATTAAATATATTTATGTTCCATTCTTTTTTATTTTACTAATATATATATAACATCTAAAATGTCAAAATACTTTTTGGGTGTAAAAAATAAAATTTTGAAGAAAATTTTGATATACCAAAAAAGAATGATTGATTTTTTCGTTTTTAATTATCAATAAACACTATTTTTATTATAATTATAATTTTGTAATTATTTTTATAACCGGAATTATTTTATAATTATTTTATAATTTTTCATTAAAATTCCAACACAAAGACCATTTTGCTTATAGTTCATATTTTAAGAAGAAAATATATTATGTTTTAAAATTCGAAGGACAAAGTGTTACAAAAATTATAATTTAAGGGGATTTTTGTAATAACCTTTTGTAATGGCAATGTAAGATACACACCAGAAGATAGATGCTTGTAACTTCGAAAATTTGCAAAGTTATTTACATATAGATTGCTTCTTTTTTTTTTTAGCTGGTAATTCTACTATTATTAATGAACAATAATTGAATAATTCATTCATAGAAATCGAGGACATAATTCACATAAATATAGTAAGTCTCGTTTAGGCTGCTGTAATGGTTGTCTTTATATTCTCTCTTGGCGAGAGAAGTTAGCATACCCTGGAAGTGACCATAAGGGCTTTCAGACACCAACAGTAATGTTCCCATTAGGCCTACCAACAGAAAAGAAGTTTTCACATTTAATACCCCAAAACTGGGGTAACCTAGCACTCAAACCCGCGACCACCAAGGCCTCCACAAAGACCTCCACCACTAGACTACCGCACTCTATGGTATATATAGATTGCTTAATGCATAAAATGTTATATCTGCCACCAGACATCTGGCCCTTTTTTTTCGCTTTGGGGAATATATTCTCGGTTAGAAATCCACTTTAATACACGTTCAAAGTATTGATTTGATTAAATGGAAACCAAGTATGCTTACCAGGCGGCGAAAGAAAGGAAAAATTGCCAACTAACGAGTAGATCCATTTACCAAGCTAATATTTTCGCCTTTATCCGTGTTTCTTTTTATGCTGTGTTTAATTTTTGCAAAATAGTTTGCTCTCTTTCTAAAGATGGTCTAAATCTGCGCAATTCATTGGCAAGAAAAAGTTTGATTCAGAGGGAGCAGAAGAGGCAAAAATTGGAACAAAAATATAATTTGATTCGCCGATCTTCAAAAAAAGAAATAAGTAAAGTTCCGTTGAGTGAGAAATGGGAAATTCATGGAAGTTACAATCCCCACCACATAATGTGCACCTATACGTCTTCATCAACGTTGATTTTTGACAAGAAGACCGAGAGTTAACTATCGGGACTTTAGACTATCTAGACACATACTTCATAAAATGATTCGTTTTTAAAGTAAGTAATATCATATTTTGTATTAAAATATAAAATTTCTTGTTCCTAAAATTTGGATCAAGTTAAAGTTAGAATTAAGGTTGGAGTTGAGGATGAAGTAAAAAATGTGGTGCCATGGTCGAGGTAAGGGCCAGGGTTAGGACCAAGGGACAAGTCACGATCTAAATTTGATTTAGATTAAGTCAATCTTAGTCCCAACTTTGACCCCAACTTTATCACTCAACCTCAACCCTGTGGCATCATTTGACCCTAACTTGACCTTTACCTTCGACCTTAGCTTCAACCTTAACTCCAAGACTCATCCCCAACCTCTACTTCCAAACAACAACTATTTGTTTTCTTATTTAAAAAAGGATTATAAGCATTGTATGTCCTTAAATTATAAGTATTTTGACAATTCAGTTTTTGATTTTTTTTTTTGTTGCAGATTATATCTTAAACTTTTATGCTTTGGCAATTTTAGTCCCAATTATACAATTAATATGGATTTTTGCAATTTAACAAGGATCATAATGCGCCTATCACGTGGCGGCTCAAAACGTTACAAAAATACTACAGTAAGTTCAAAATGTTCTATTCACTGAAAACTAGAAAAATTTGCACTTAAATAGTATGAACTTTCAGTTATCATGTAACAGGGAATATGGCAACTCTATTAAATTTCAGGAATTCTTTGTCAGTGTAAGCGTTAGCGACCAAGGTTACCATTTAAATAAGTTGAGAAAGTAATTTGCTAAAAACAAGTTTAAGGTCTAAAGTGTCACGATGTTTATAGTTCAGGGACTAATCAGTCCATAAAATCGTTTAAAAAACAACGCACGATTATCAAACACGCTTGAAAAAACACTTTAAAAAAGAAAAACTGAATACTGGTGAAAAGAAAAAGATTTAAAACAAGATGAAGCTCTCATGTTTAAATTTTTACTTCATACATGGCACGTTTATAAGAGTGAAATTAAAATTCTTTCTTTTTTTTGGGAATATTTTAAGGATAGAAAATCAAGTAATAATTATTATGGTGACTCTGAATTTTTATCTTTAATTTGCAAGACACTAATTTTTTTATATTTTAAAATGACTAATAATATCATGGAATGGATCTAACTCTCCTTATTTTACACAGCGGCTGAATTTGGCATAACTCTCTAGTTTAGAGACAAATTTGTTTCTAACTTATATTTAACGTTTCCCGTTAATTTATTTAAAACAAGGCTAACTTTTACATACTTTGTTTACTTCATGGACTGCGTATGATGCAACTTTCAACATAAACACTGTTTCTTGGATAGAGAAGATAGATTGAGGACCTTTCATAAATTCAACTCGTATAAATATTGGTTAATACAACAGTTCTCCTCGTATTGATCAGAGTCGAATTACTAAAACCGGCAATAAAATGCATCAAGCTGTCTAGGGGACTTCCTCACTATATTTAAAAAAAAAAGGAAAGAAAAAAATCTGCACAAAAACTATCATTCCTGAATAAAGACTTTGCTGTGAAGTGGCTGAAGTTCGTGCTCAGGGACAACAGCACCAGCAGATTCTTGAACAACGGCCCCAACTGGCTCGTAAGAACCAACCCCTTGCCTTCTGTGTCTCCAGAACAACCACGTCCCTAACGTCAACAGTCCCAAAAATAAAGCAGCTATAACTCCGACACCCAACATCCATACATGTTGCTTCCACCCTGACCTGCAATTCTCCAAAAGAACTCTAATGTTACTATGGGAAGGAAAATGCTGCATCCATTTGCTAAGTTCAAAGCCCAATTACGAATAATGCCTATAAGGTAACGAATTTTAAGAAATAACCCAATTGACAAAAAACGAACAAAAATTAATGTGAACAAAGGATGGTTTAAAAAAAACCAAAAAAAATTGCACAGATATGGAACTCGTAGATATGTTTCAGGTAAAAACAGGGTATGTAAGAAAAGAAATCCACATGTTTCCTCAAGAATTTTGTAGTTACATGGGGAAAAAATCCCAATCAACAAAACTGAAGTACCCTTGCATCGCCAATTAGTTGCAAGTCAACTCAAGTCTATTAGTGTAAATCCAAATTTGCTTTGCGGTCATGTGTATTTAAAGTAGACTTTAGGAATGATCGAGAATGTTAATTGCAGTTATTAACAAATCACTTCATATAAACGGAGAAAAGAGAAGGAAAAACACGTAAAGAGAAAACATACTGCTTCCTTTGAGGTTCAACTTTTAATTCAACCAGCTGGTAACTTCCAAATTTCTCAGGAAGCTGCAAATGATGTTCCCTCAACCGCAAAATAATGTTCTGCACATGAAAATCATCTTTAGATTGACGGTAAAAGCTCCACCTTCTCAAATTTGTATACTTAAATGCAGTGTGACAATACCATTGCTGTCTTATTGGAAAAGTAGTGAGCAGACTTGGCAGGGAAGACAGCCCATCTAGTAAGGGAATAGTCTCCTTTAAATTTTGAGTTCATCAAGTGAACCTGGAAACAAAAAGTAGGTATGCAACTTAATTTTTTTAAAGACCAACATAAGGAAAGTAAAAGAAATAATTGGCACTTATTGAGGACCGAAATAGAAGCTCGCTCAAGATAATAATAAGTTGGGTACAACGACATTCTCCAATTCCCATCTACTTACTGATAATTGATTGAAAGACAAAGGTTAACCAAAAGAAAATAAAGAATGCCATAGCAATGGATCTACTTAATTTCTTCCTCTAAATTCATTGAAATTATATAATCACATATTCTCTCCAAAAGATTTAGAATATCGAGTCATTTTCAGTAAAAATATAACTCAGGGCGAGGGCGAGTGAGAAATTAATTGACAGGAAAATTACAAAATGTATTTTCTATAATGCCAATCGCCGACAAAAAAATTTGAAACAGTTTACTGTTGTACAAGCTTCAGTTATCAATCAGATCATAACAAGACATGAAAACTCAATTTTACCTGTGAAACATTAACTTCCAGTTCATGGGCAATGAACACTGTAAGTTCTGTGAAATTGATTTTCACAGATTTATTGATGCCCAGCATCATATCAAAAGTTATTTGTCCTATCTGAAATTCACCTACACGTCATATAAAATAGCTGTAATCAGATACAATAGCCTAGGTGGAAATGAGACAATCTGACAGCATACAAGCATAACCTTGGTCAGAAATGCATAAATGATATTACGTCTACCACTAGCCAATCAAAGAAGCAGTATTTCTACCTTTTTTGAACTACAACTGGTACAAAATAAAAGTACACGCTTAAAACTTACACTACCTGGAGAAACAATCTGAGGTGATTCTTCAGGAGCTTCACTCGGTGGAATTTCTGTGCTTCTATTCAAGCTATCAAAAACCAAGGGTGGACCTGGAGGAGGACTAAGATAGTTCAAACTCCTCCAAAGTTCAGAACAATTAGTTTTCCAGAAGCCAATCTTATTATTTTCTCGATCGTAAGTCACAAGGGTATTGCGGACAACAATTCCTATAACAATTGAACAAAGAAAGAGTGAGATACATCTCTGCTATTATTAACATGCCCAACCCACTGCAGCAGAGAAAGAAGGAGGCTCTGTTGCTTGCTGTAGGTACACAAGGGAGACTTGATTTGATCCTAATGTTTCCATTGATGATAAAACAAAGAATACAAATGACTGAATGAGAGAGAAGAGATCACATACCTCCCAAAAGAGTAGTTGCATCGGCATTTTTAAATATTCCCAAGCAATATGCACCTCTAACCTTTGTATGCTTTAAGAAGAAGAGTACAAAGAAGATCAAGGAAGGAAAGAACATCAGAAGAAAGATACATGGATTTATGTACCTAAGAAGCATAAAAGTTTGTTGAACCACGATAATTCAAAATCACCAAAACTCAACCTTGGCCTCAAAACTACAAAGCTCTGGACAGATAGTTACCCGAAACAAGTAGTTCTCTGGAGAAAGTAACAAATTTTGCCCGTTGCCAAACACCATTTCAACTTTTGGAAAAAATGTTGATGTTTGGGTGACATCCCTGTAAAAGAAGTCCAATAATTTTAGAGGTAAAACCAAGCAAACTAGTAAACAAGCAGGTAATATCAAGTAATGCAGGTTTACAAGAAAATACCTTCCAGCACCCAAAAAACAAATATCTTTATAATTTGGGTCAGGACCATGGATTTGTTTAAGGGAATGCAATTCCTTCATAATCTGTGGGGGTAGGGAAAAAAAAAAGTTTTGAGGCAGTAACAATGGATGGCAAACTCAAATAAATTCTTGATATTAGTGGATGGCAAACTGAACTGATTTCTAAGTATCAGAAACTCAACAAAGAAAATTAACATCAGATGACAAGTAATTACTTTAAACACTTGGCAAACTTTTGCCCCAGTCAATTAAGTAGAGAATAGCTCATTAAAAATCATCTCCCTTCCAAAAGGGCGGCTTATTGATCAAGCTCCAACTCATATTGCAACTAGCGTAGACACTTCTGAAGTTACGAAGACATTAAATAAATCAGCAAAAGAACGAAGCCTTACAGCATCCTTAAATGCATTAAAAGCTTCCTCTGGCAGATAAGCATACGTTGTTCCACTATCCAAGACAGTTCCATGCTTTCTATCAAAGACCTTTGGGCTTAACTTCAACGACTTGCCAGCCACATGAATTTCCTTCAGATCGATATTGTAGTATGGACTGTGGTCATCCCAAAACTAAAGTAAATGCATGAGATGCACAAAACATATTATACAGTTACAAATTAAAGGTAGAGATGCCGTCATAATACTTACCTGCGATAAGGGTCTGAATGGGCAAATACCATACCAGGGGGAGAAGTGACACCACCAAGAACCATAGCACCCCCACCTACACCCATCCCACCGTAACATAATGAGAACGAGTCACCAATAATGCCCTTGTCAACAAGCTGGTCCATCACGCTAAGCTGGCCGCGACCCAAACCCATTATGCCATCAGCTCGTTGGCTATATAAATCGCCAGTTTCCATAGTTTCACAACCAAAAACTGCACGCTGCGGTGAAAGTGGACTTTCACCGCCAAAAGAAACAACGTCCTCACCAAGCACACCGCTACTTGAGCTCATCTCAGCATATCGCCGCTCATAAATGCATTGAACCCCTTCGTTATCACAATTACAATTCATATTGCACTTTACTGGTTCATAGGTGCTAGATGCATTCGGTTGGAACCTAGGATCCTGAATCATGACAGAATTTTATTCAAGGAAAAAATTTATGTAACGTCAGACATAAGGAATTTATCAGCTTTACTACACTCGGATAAATTGAGTTGATGATTATTCCCCATGGCTCTATTCCTAGTTCATAATTTCCAATGACTCTCTTTTCCTCCCTTCAATTCAAGTTCAACCAAACAATTATGGCCCTAATCATCATGAAAAATAACAGTTTGATACTCATCTGTCAAGATAATCATGACGGAGGAGAAATGCGTCACCTAAAAGCCTTACTAAACCGTAGGCAGACTTCAATTTCACGACTTCAAAATATTTACTAGAGAAAATCACATAAAGAACAATATCCAAAAGAACTACAACTGAATTATGCAGCATTATTTAAAAAAAAAAAATCCCCAACAAACCGAACCTGATGGTTACCACACTGTTCGCAGTCAGCACAGGGCACGTAAGTCACGGTGCTTCCCGTATCAACAATCAGAGCAAATTGCTGAGGCGGCGTCCCAATCCATAGCCGCGTCGTATAGTAACTGCAAATTTTTTAAAAAAAAAAGTTCCAAAATTTTCCCCCAAAAAAAGACCTAAAAACGGCAAATTTCAAGCACAATTCAGGCAAATTCGAAAAAGAAAAACCCGTTGGAGAGAAGGTCGTCGTAGAGCCTCATGCGAGCGTTGGAAGTACGAGGACGGTCAGATTTCTGAAGACGACGGCCCTCGAAATCTCGCCGGTGGAACCACGATTTAGGGGAGGAGAGATAGAGCGGGAGGATCATCGGCCGCCGGCGAAGATCGGAATCTCGGAGGTCATCGGAAGCCGAGGCGGCAATCGCTTTGTAGAGAATGGGCCCGATTAAGCTAAAGACGAGGACAAGAGAGGCGAGAATTGGGCGAGCCATGGCGATGGTGAGCGATGGTGGAAGGAGGGAGGACCAAAAGGAAGAGCCAGAGGACCAAAGGAAAGTCCTCTGAGCTCCGAGCTTATTGACAGGGGGAGGAACAACTTGTCAAATTTCGATGAGTGAAGTTTCCCTGCGCTTTCCGCTTTATATATGATTTTGCTGTGTGAGGCGGAGGAACTTTCAGACAAGTTAACGGCGCAACGAGAGTAACTAACTTGGGTCAACGTATTCGGAAATTCCCTTGTAAATTAATTTTCACATTTGTTCCAAATGATGTGATTTTGTCATTTTGCTCCTAAATTTTAGAATGTACTTAATTCCTTTAAATTTTCTTCTATTAACAAGTATTCTTATTCTGTCCAATTTTGTTAATTTTGGAAGGTTTTCTTTATAGAATATTTTTATATTTCCTTCCCCAAACTACATCACTTAAGTTGTTTTACCTCTTGACTTTCAAAATGTGTTATTACATCCCTTTATTTATTTTTTTGTTAGAAAATAACTCTTCGATCCAATTCTATTCAGCTAATAAATTATTTTGTTTTTCTTCCAACTTTACAACATTCTACGTCAAAGCAATTCATATACTCACAACTTACGTATGAATATGTTTTTACAACATGCCATTCAAATACAAATACAAAGAAAATCCAAGAGAGGGTTCTTTATAAAAAGTTAAAATAATGTGTTTTTTAAAAAAATTTCTAAAACTCTATTCTCTTGAGGAATTTTGTGGGTTTTCTTCCTCCTTAAGTTCTTTTACGTGGTTGGAATGGCTTATTGCAAAAAATAATTCTGTTTTCTTAAACTCTTTTTTCCTTAATACAATTTTCCCCTTAAACTCTTTTTTATGTTTGTGTTCCTCTCCCCCCTCCCCCAAGTTGGAAGAAAAAAACATTAACTTATAAAACAAAAAAAAAAAATTGGACGGAATGAAGTTATTTGCAAACAAAAAGAATTAGGGACATAGTGACAAATTCTAAAAGTTTGGAGAGCAAAGTGATATAAGTGATGTAGTTTGGGGGAGAGATATAAAAATATTATGCAAAAAACAGTCCAAAAACTAATGGAGTTTGATGGAAGGAGGAAACTTACTAACGAAATAAAGTTTAAGGAGATTAAGTGATACATTTTAAAAGTCAAGGGGCAAAATAACATAGTATAGGGGGCAAATGTGAAAATAATCCCAAATTATTTGAGAAATTTTTATAAATTTTCAAAATTAATAGTAGTAAATATCAACTTTATACATTAAATAAATTTACCTTTATTATTTACAATGTAAATAATTTATATTGTAAATCTGCTATATACTATAAATATTTTAAAATTTTGTTGTTTACTTTAAAAAGTTCCAAAGATCTTTTAAACTCCTCATTCTTCTATTTTCCTTGCGACGCCTACTTGAATTGTGTTTGAATTTGGAGCTTTCAGGTCTTTTTGGGGGGAAAAAAAGGATGTTTCATAAATGCAATCTTTTAAGATTTACATTTTATACATGCTACGTATTTATTTATTTGTGACACAACTTAGCATGTAATATGAATGATAGTGTGGCATAACTTTTTCTAAATGTAACTGAATAAACTGGACTTTTAAAAATATGGCATAACATGTAATTTTCTCCAAAAAAAAAAAAAATGGTTTGGATTTTAGGTCTTTTTTGGGCCTATAAGTATCTATAGGTTGAGGATTTTTTTTTTTTTTTGAACAGCTTGTAAGAATGCTCCCCTAAAGGAGCATCTTTTTAAGATTACTCTCTTAAAAAGCTCTTTTCAAATCTGTCATTTTGATAAACAAATATGAATTATTAAATGATCAAGTTACCATTCCTTCATAAATGTAACTTATTAGGTTCTATCTCAGAACCCACAGAAACCCGTCAAGTTTCATCGTGGAACCTATCAATTTCTATCCTGAAATACGCCAGGTTTCATCATAGAATCTGTGGAACCCGCCTCCGGTCACCAAAAGTTCTAACTTAAAACCTACTAGATTCTAATATATTTTTTTAAAACAAAAAAGCGCCGACTGCTTCCGAGTGCTGACGCAGGTGCCTAGTTGAAACTTGCTAGGTTCTAACTTAAAACCTATCAAATTTTAACATTTTTTTTTAAACAAAAAAGTGACAACCACCTCCAGTCGCCGACGCAGGTTTCTATTTTTTTTGAAACAAAAAAGTGCCAACCATCTCTTGTCGTAGACGTGGGTGCCGAATTACTAATCAGATTCTGTCTCAAAATCTATCAGATTACAACACAAAACCTGGTAGGTTCTATCCTGAAACTCACTAGAATTAGCCGAAAGTCGCTGGAACATACCGTAAATAAAAAACTTCCAAAACATAGGCTATGAACGCAAATTACAACAAATTACAAATTCAACAAAAATTTGAAAACCAAATTACAGATCTTGGGAAAAACTTACGAATTTATACCCAAGAAAAAAAAAAACAGAACCAGCAAAAGTGCGCAAAGGAAATCATGCCGATGGCGGTGCCGTCAAACTTCGCTTGGTCTTCTTCGTCAACGGAGAAATCTAATAGCACGACCGCAGAACACAGTGGAGTGCTTAATCGCACCCTTCGTTAGTGAGAAGTCGACAACCTAAGTGTCTCCGATAGCATTGTAATCGATGTGGTCCATTTGGCCTAAGACTGCAGCCGATCTGGTCAATTTTGAGAAGTTGAAGGCTAAGCCGGTTGCTAATCTAGTCGATGCCTATCTGGTCTCGAGAGCCTGAGCCGACCGCTACAAGACTCTCCTTTTCACCGATCTGGTTAATTTCGAGGATTCAAAGCCTCCAGTCTGAATTGTCCTCTACCTCTCCCTTCGTTGATAGCATCTAACTCAGAAAGCACAAAAGCACTGCGGCTCCGGCTGCAGTCACCATTGTCCCCGCTGCCATTGAAGTTGCCGCCCGAAGAAGAAGAAGAAGACGAAAAAGAAAAAGAGAGAGATCATACAGGGGAGGGTACATAGAGAAGAGAGAGAAGGGTGGAGGGGAAGAGCTCTAGGTGGAGCGAAATGGGAGAAATGGGAAAGAGAGGCAATGATAGAGAGAGAGGAGAGAGAGAGAAAGGAAGGGAAAAAAATGTGTTAGGGTTTGTTTAATGATTTAGGGCAAAAAAGTAAAATTATAAATTTAATTAAAAATAAAATAATCTTAAAAGGGGCAGTTTTGAAAAATCATAAAAAAAGAGGCAATTTTAATAAGCGGTGTTATTTGGGGGGCATTTTATGTAGTTTTCTTTTTGTTTCTCTCTACATTCTTTGTTTTTATAAAGCAAAATCAAAAAAAGAGGACGACCCACATTAATATACTATATAGATATTCATTTTGTTTAGAAAAGTCCTTCCAACTTCTACAGTGTAAAGCTCTAAAATGTTATAATATAAAAACAAAAATATATTATAATATAAAGCTCTCATATGCTACGGTATTTTAGTTTCAACTACTTTTTTAAAAACTCTACTTATCAAAATAGCTTGTCAAACATAAGGGTAAACCCTCTATAGATTAGGATGAGCGGCCATCCTACTGATCTTTTTCTTTTAATTAATTATATATATAATTATATTTTGCCTTGTCTAAAATTCTACTTCTTTTTATTTGTTCGTAAGTTCAATCATGCCCCCTCCCCCTAACCTATTTTTTAGGCTATGTATTTGTTGCGATGATATCAAGCACAAAACTGATAAGTGCAAATCTTTATATTTAAGACCCTTACGGAAACTTGACCATTGATGACTGACCTATTACGATAATCTATTACCACCACCCATTCCATGGTGTCTCTTTTGTTGTTGTTAAAGATGTTCCGGACTATAAATTTAAAAGGAAAAATGTTTTCGAGATCCATACTTTGTTACTAGTTTTTATTAATCTCTGCCATTTTTAAGAAAACTAGTTCCAACGTCAGGGGGGAAGAAGAGCTTATCAATTTCTAACTACTATTTTCATTTAACTCTCGTGATGTCTATAGTTTCATCTAAATCATTCAGTTGTAGAAGGAAAACAAAAGAAATGATATTTGATCTATTTATGATACTAGAAAATTGAAAATGATAGTTTGTACTAAGAGAATAATTCAGAAACAAAAACAAAAAAGAAAAAAAGAAAGTAATATTTCGAGTTGTAGTAAATTTTTAGAGAAGAGTTTAGTGTTTTTTTTTTTTTTTTTAAGTTAGAAGCTTCATTGTACTCTTCTTATTCAATTTGAGCAGATTGAAATAAAAGGGAGATGCAATTCAGGTCTATTTGAGAGGGCTTCTTAAAAGCTGCTTTTGGTTTTAAATTCAAAAGCTGCTCCCATAAGTGTTTGAATAATTTACCAGAATTACTTTTGCCTTCTAGAAGTGTTTCCTGTCAAAACCATAAAATATGACTTCTCAAAAAAATACTTCTGAAAAATACTTTGAAACTTGTACCTGAGTGTTAATAATACACTATAAACTTTAATATTATTTTTGTAACTTAAAAAAATTAAAACTATTTTGACTCATAAGACTTTTTTTTAAAATATGATTTTAAACACTTATTGAAAAGTTATAGTTTTTGTTTATCTCTTTCTACCAACTAAAAACACAAACAAAAACTGTGCTAAACAAGCTTCCAGTTTCATTATGAAGACCATCCTCAATAACAACAAGCTTACGAACGATGAAAGTGCAACATCATAAAGAAAACAGGCATTGAAGACGTAGCATCAGAAAAAATGCTCTGAAACTGATTTACGAAGGTTACACAGTTGATTGCAGCCTTTTTTATTATTTATTTTATCACCGGCGTGCCAACGACGCAGAGAAGTTGCTGAAAAGCTCTAATGTTACACATGCTTTATACGTGATTAGCACTAATTAGATAGGCATGGGACCTTATCCTTGTGATTGAGAGACTTTGGTTGCTCTCAATTTCCACGTCAATTTCACCATTTGATTGAATTTCCATGTCACACTTTTCTTTTGGCTGATTCTGAAAGTTACTGAATACCCTTTAACCGATTATGGCACATCCTCAACAGAAAAAGTACACACACATTCACAGATATATATATATTCTAGCACTGTAATAATAAAATAAAAGATACTTTTGTTCGTTCGGATTTTGCATTCCATCCTGTACACGTTCAGTACGATATGGTTTGTTAATTTGTCACCTCTTAATGGTTAAAGAGAGACACTTTTCACATTTGTCTTCGTCAAGAATATTTAAAAGAGCAAGTATTCTATATATAGAAAACATTTAGTCATAAAAATTAATATCACATGAAAGAATCAAGATGAACTTTTAGTTTATTCAATAGGAAATTTAGCTGTTATATAAACAAATAATAAAATAAAATTTGGTTAAATTTCAAATTTTAATGACTGAACCCTTAACCTTTTTAATATGCTCACTCCCTACCATCTCCTCATTAGTTGATTAGTCTCAACTGTCCTTGCATTCTATTATTCTTTCGGGATCATCATCTATTTTTTTTTTTTTTGGGGGGGGATTACGAATTCCTATTCAAGTATACGTAAACAAATAAAATAAACCAAAAATAAAAGACAAAAGACAAGTACAGCGAGTGACATAGCTAATAACGAAATTTTAGTCTCGATATACAATAACAAAATGTATTTAAAAAGAGTATTTAGCTTTTCCTGTAGACTTTACATCTTCGCAACTTCCAGTTACATCATCTCGTGTTGTTTCTCAACACCAAATTCTCTCGATCCATTCCTCAGAGAAATAAAAAAGAAAAAAAAAAGAATAACAACCACTGAAAAGTAAATTCTACAGACAGAAATTACTAGTACACTAAATATAATATATATATATATGACATCGGAAAAAAACAGGACATACGAAACGAAAACCACGACAAATGACAGACAACCTAGAGGTCCCAAAATTCTTCAAACTAACATTTTACCTCGTATCCTGTACTTTACATATATGCCTTATCTGAGTTGAGTTGGATCTTCCTCTTTTCTAACCAAGCCAGTATCTTCTTGCCGTAAAGATTGCTGCGAATAGTTTCGGCGTAACAACGAACAAAATTTAGCAGTTCCTTCCGGACCTCACCCTGTTCTCAAAACCAAAAATGAGTAATTCAATGAATAAAATATATTAAAATAAACATCTCAATTAATAGGACAGTGCTTTCGGGCTGCGTACAGAGAGAGGGAATGGGTCCCAGTGGTGGGACCCACATGCTGTACATTTAGTGCAATTCAGAGCTCAAAATCATTTCCCTAGTTAATAGTCTACTAATTCTATTACTATCCCATGATCTCTTATTGTGCATATTTACATATGTAAATGATGGTTTTGAGCGCTGTAGTTTATAACTTTATCGACACAAGTATCTAAAGAGGAAGAAAAAAAAGCCGATTAATACGGGGGAAAGTCTCTAGATCTGACCTTAGATACCAATAGCGAAGATTGAATAACGTAGTTTCCATATGGATCCGTAAGAAGCATGTGAGCATTTGAATTTCTGATCAACTCCTTAATGATTTGGTTAGCTTGGAATTCATCACACTTGCTCAAGCACTTCTCCACGACATTACTGCCGTACTTGCTGAGGGAAAGAGGCATATAACAACCCATAAGCTGGAAGAAAAGACGTGTTGTGATGTCCGAGCTTTTCAAACCCAGTACATATTGCACAACGTAGTTGCTGGATGTAGGCAAAGCAACGAAGAAGAAGAGTATTTAGTGAGTAAAAACTGTGTTTATAGTGGAAAACTAAAAGCATCGATTGAGTTTTTTTAGGGACAAACCCGTAACGATCTTCGGAGAGGAGGACTGCATTTGCTATTATCTCATCCACCAAGCGATCTCTGACATGCCCCAAAGAGTTTTCAACACATTGCTGCAGCACACAACATCCGCTTTTATCCGTCGCAACCTCTGTACAGTTATCAGCCACCTCATTCAGAAGATACTGCAAGCGAAAATTCAAGTCAAGCAAGAAATTATGAATATACCAATGTATCTATTGAGAAAGAGCTACCTTCTTTATGAATATACTAATGCTTGTGCATGAAGGAAAAATTAAAATAAACGTGCACTCACACCTACACATGGGTTTTTAAGATGTGGACAGGCCAAAGTCAAAACAAATAAAAGAAGATAACAAAAAAATATCCGCAACAGAACTCATACTTGCAAAACACATGGGCAAAATCACCAAAAAAGTGCAACTATGATTACCCTCAAAATCATGCCTCCCATGTCACAAACGCGCTACTCTCAATGATTTATTTGCCTCTTTAAACAAAACTTTAAGGGCCTAGAATATTCTACTTGAATGCAATCTTTATCACAAAATCCAAACTCGTCCAAACAAGAAGATAATACAAAGCACCAGGCAATTTACTTTCTATTTTCCAAACAAATGCACTGTAAATAGCCAAACGGTCAAATAATGTTCAATTTTGGTTAATTTTATGCAATCTAGCCAGGAACATGACAGCTGAAAAAGAAGAAAAATATAAGAACAATTGACTTTTACGTCTGTAAAAACAGAAATTGGAGTTAGAAAATTTGTAAGGAAAAGGACGCTTAAGGTGGGTCTCTGCCTCAAATTCCATAATCTCTTTGCAAGGATCTCTGAGATTCAAAATCAGAATCATTACCAAAGCGTAAAGTCGAAACTTTTGGAAGGGCAATGATTCAAGTGAAAGTCAAAGATTACTGTCTTTTAAAGCTATCAAGAGAACAACAAAAACAGGAAAAGGTTTTTTTCTTCCTAACAAAAAGGATATATCCTTTTTTTGTTTTCATAAAAAGAGGCAAGCATTGGGGCCCATCTTGCTTACTTTCTCCTACCCCAGGAAATTATATGGCAGATATTCCGATAAGGTCTTATGACTAAAAAAGTTTGAACTTCAAATAGTACGGAACTCTAGTGCATTTAATTTTAAGAACAGGAAAAAACCTTTTTTGGGAGAGAGAAGAGAGAGAAAAGCTGAGAGAGAGGGAGAGGGAGCGAGGAAAGCTGGAGAGTTTAGCCGGCTGCCAGCAGCACGTCGTTGGCCGGCCGCCCCTTAAATACACCCACATGCTTTACTCAGATGATTTATTCAATGATGGTGTTCATGTTGCCAAGGGAGGAAGGAGATCACTGGAGCAAAGATAACATGCATGCTGTTACAACTCTTCTCTAATATCTCTCGTATTCAAGAGCTCTACCATTTAGGATCTAAAGATTGTAGTGTATGGGCTTTTATTGCTTTTCTCCTTATGTTTGTAATAAAGGCAGTTACTTCGCCATTGTTTTCTTGTTGTTTCCGCCTACCAATCTCTAGATTTGTATAAGTTTAATGTAGTTTTGGTAGTAACAAGAAGGTTGTTTTCTCATCTTTTAAGTTTAATTATTTTTTGTTAGTCTATGTAGAATATTTGGTAGCCTATATGCTACATGTTATACACTTTCGATCGACCAAAGGTCTCATCCATTGTAGAGGTTTTATCAAAATAAACGTTACATGTGCTTTATTACCTGTGTATCGAGGAACTTTTTCATCTCGGTATAAGTCTTTCTTCTCGAGTTTCATCAGATTTTAATGATGAAATCGGTTAAGACTGAGGGTATTATCTCATATAATTTAAAGTCATTTGTATTGTATTGATGTTTTCAAATTATTGAGGCATATTTCCCGTTTCAAAAAAAAAAAAAAAATTAAGAACAGGCCTTTTATCGTGCTTAGGATGATCTGTAGATCAATTTTTTTATCTGCAGGCTTTTTACGAACACGCTCGCATGTGCACAGTAGGCCAAATAACCAATATGAAACTCCAATTATAATCATAACAGAATACCATTCAGAGAACTATAGTGGCTAATCAAATAAGTCCTAAAGGTGAGATATAGGTTAACAGTAATTTCACATCTAATTCTCTTATCGAGAAAAAGAAAAAAACTATACGGACTCCGTCATAAGGTATATAATCTGATATCCTCAGTCTAAGTTCAATATAAAAAATAAAAAAAACAAAAACAAAAAACAAAAAGCATCATTAAGTCATAAAGAGCGTTTAAAAATGTAAGTAGTAACATAAATAAATTTAACTGGCAATCTGAACTTTAAGCGCACAAAGCTAACAATAATAAGTAATGGATATGAACAATAAGTTTTACATCATCTTAGTAAGGGAATATTAAGGATGAATTTTTTGCTGAGGTCCAGACATCGTGGTCAGAGCTAAAAACAAGAACTATGACAGAGAAGAGGAGCAAAGAAAACAAATGAGTAGCAAAAGAATACTTCTACTTTGCCATTAATAATTTTTAAAAACAGCTGATCGTGTATTGTATGTAGAGGCCTTCAAGAAATTCCAAGTTAGAGAGGACAACCCTGAAGTTTCCCAAATATCTAGATCTCTAGCAACAAAGATTGGTCATATTCCAAACTAATAAATAAAATGCATGCGTGTCCAAAAATTGATAA